>CABFVZ010004908.1:0-40006 GCA_902151445.1 Timema monikensis | reverse complement strand
TATATATATATATATATATATACCCACTAGAAAATGAAATATGTTGATAATCAGCTGTTTTAAGTCAGCGTTGCAATGCATCATGGGTCAACACACAGCGTGTGAATTGCTGAGTCACTCAAACAGATTCTGCTTTTTATTTTCGGCGAACGTGTGAATCAAGCTTTAGTTTTGACACAGCGACCAGACTAACAAACATATTCGTGGAAATGTTCGTTGTTCTTTTCAAGTCTGGTCACGGTATAAAATTACTGAAAACTTACCTAAATGCAAGATTTATAATTGGTTTGTTAATCTTTCCAAATCCTTCGTTCCCAAAGAAACTCACAAATAATATTTATACATTAAAAAGTAATATATTTGAATTGTTACACATTTAAGATGCAAATGTAACCACAAAATGTAAATGTAACAGTTTTTTTCGACACCGCTTCACTCGCTGATGAGATAGCTTGATGGTATTATTAAATATAAGGGGTAACCTACAGCAGAAGAAATCCAATCTCGATCCGATGAGCACTTTTTGAGTTTACTGGAAACAAACAAACAAAATCGAAGGCACATACTGATTTAGAGTTCTGTTATACGTGTAGATATTATGAAACAAGTCACATAATTACATAACTAAAGAGAAAATGTGCATTCTGATTCAAAGCGTTAGAGAATAAATAAATCTCAGCTTGAAACTCTTCTTACAACGCAATAAGTATTTCTTAATTTAGATGGATTATGTAAATTGACATCATGCTTGAAAAAAAAAATTATTACAGTTGGTAAATATAAATAGTGTTCTAATATTTGTTTACGGAAATATTTATATTTGCGAGAAGGCGTCAAACCACAATGCTAGATTTACTCAAATAATGTCTAGGCCTAGTACAGTAAGATAAAAATTATTTTTTTAATGACGAAACGTCAAACGGCTATAATGTGTTGTATCTCTCTTTATTTGCGAATACGCTTAACTGGTTTAGTACTGCCTGACAACTTATATCACTTTAATAATTATGTTGAACTGATAATAATTATCACGCATTTTGTATTTCTTATAAATGCCCCGTGACTTCACAAACCAATGTTTAAGGTCAGCTGATTTTTGTTGTTGTTGCTGCAAAGACCATTCACTGGAAATATTCAATACTTTCCGTAGCTGTCTTTATCAATAATATTTAAAAATAAACCATTTCAAGGTCATACTACTCTCCATGGGACATTTCACACAAACATTTATCCCAGTTGTAAAATTCTTCTTCTATATTTTGTTAATAACTTTTTCTAACCAAACAAACGTATGAGAGATTTAACAAAAATAGCTTTTGTCAAAAACTGTATTCTCCTACCACTTAGAAAACTGGAGAAGGTATTGACCCTTATTGGTGGGTACATGGGCTAAGACGTCAACCTCGTTTGGCCGTGCTTGCTGTGGAGGTTCGGGTTCAAATCTCGGCCCGGTGTACTGAAAGTAGTTTCTTTTTCTAAAGTGTTTACTACTCTTCCCTCACGCAATTGCTAGTTAATTTTATCATAATTCTACCTTCCTCATTCATATCTCTCGAATTTGTTAATATATATATACATGTGTGTGTGTGTGTGTGTGTGTGTATACATTTACAAATTTGAGGGATTTGAGTGAGGAAGATAGAATTATGAGAAAATTAACTAGCAATAGCCCGGACGAGTAGTAAGACACGATGCACACAAACAACCATTGTAATTGGTCTGTAAATTCAAATTCTTGTCATTTTAACATAGCATGAGTATTTATTGTTAATTTCAAAATTATTATTATTATTATTATTAGCACCGTGTCTTACTACCCGTTAGGGGTGTATGCATTTACGCTAATGTGTAAATGGTAGGGTGATTTTGAGATGAAATGGAGGACCTACAGTCTAACGTGGAATCCGAACCACGGTGGAGGCCTGGCATTCCACACATTCACACGTTATGATTAATACACGTCTTGTCAGAGGTGAAGGAAGGGTTTGGCAATCAGATAAATATGTGCCGGGATTCAAAATTACTCTTTTGTCTATAAAAACCACTGGTGGTTTAGGACAAAGTGTAACTTAAACAATAAAAAGCTATTTATTTATCTAGCATACTAATTTTCTGGAATAAAAACAAATATTTTTAGTGTTGTACAAGGATGAGGAACCTTTTGAGGTTTTCTTGCAGTTACAATATTGTGTCAGTTATGTTTCTTCATATTTTAACAATTATACATTCTTAAACTCAAATTGTATTCCTACAATATAACAAACTGAAGTGTTTTATTAACTGTTGGGACACCCACATTGGTGGCCGCGTGGTTCAAGGCGCTACTCTCGCAGTAGAATAGACTGCCGATGACGGGGAGATCGAGGTTTCAATCTCGGTCACGTGTACTGAGGTTATCTTTCCTAAAAAAAAAATCCAATCTCCTTCCACACAAATGCGGGTATACTTCCTCTAAATTCAACCTTTCTAATCCCAAAAAAATTAGCCTAGCCATTACATACCCTTATCGGGTAGTAAGACGCCGCGCTAAAAAGAACTGTTGAGATGTTCAGGTTGTAGGACTCCATCAATTCTTGAGTGATTTTCTAATCCTTATTACATGTTGATATATTTTATAATCCCTATTACATGTTGATATATTTTATAATCCTTATTACATGTTGATATATTTTATAATCCTTATTACATGCTGATATATTTTATAATCCTTATTATATGTTGATATTTTATAATCCTTATTACATGTTGATATATTTTATAATCCTTATTACATGTTGATATATTTTATAATCTTTATTACATGTTGATATATTTTATAATTCTTATTACATGTTGATATATTTTATAATCCTTATTACATGTTGATATATTTTATAATCCTTCAGTTTAACGTGGAATCCGAACCACGGTGGAGGCCTGGCATTCCCCACATTCACAAGATATCTTGTCAGAGGTGAAGGAAGGGTTAGGAAATCAGATAAATCTGTGCCGGGACCGAGGATCGAACCCCAGCCGCCAGCATAGAAGTCTGACACCTTACCCCTAGACCACTAGGTCACCCTTATAATCCTTATTACATGTTGATATATTTTATAATCCTTATTACATGCTGATATATTTTATAATACTTATTACATGTTGATATATTTTATAATCTTTATTACATGTTGATATATTTTATAATCCTTATTACATGTTGATATATTTTATAATTCTTATTACATGTTGATATATTTTATAATCCTTATTACATGTTGATATATTTTATAATCCTTATTACATGCTGATATATTTTATAATACTAATTACATGTTGATATATTTTATAATCCTTATTACATGTTGATATATTTTATAATCCTTATTACATGTTGATATATTTTTAAGTGGGCCTATGCCTGCACAATACATGTACACAGATTTGTTTATAATGTTTTTCAGCACCGCGTCCGAGCTATACGCATTTGTACTAATTACGCTAGTGATTTTAGGAACCAGGAAGTTTATATCTAGAGGAAGTGTACCCGCATTTGCTTGGAGGGAGAGTGATACCTTTTTTTTTTTATATAAAAGCTACCCTCGATACACCCGACCGAGATTCGAACATCAATCTCCCCGTCATTGTCAATCTAGTATACTGCGTTAGCTACTAACGACCATGTGGCCATTGAAGTGGGTAATATATCTACGGTTGAATTAAAAAATGTACCAAGATCCATGGAAAAATCGAGAAAAAGTGAAGAAAAAATGGTATTTTTAAAAAATATTCTATGCCTTATATATATATATACATAAAGTATCAAATATTTTATTTAATAAGTTCTCCCTTCACTTATATATATATAAAGTTTCCCTCTTTGTATGTATAATAGATATTTAAAAAAATTAAATTCGTTCTCGTTGATTGATGAAAAAAGAAATAAAAAGTAGAGTAACTAACCAATCGCTCCTTAATGGGTTCCTAAAAAGAGATTAATTTTTATTTAGGTAAAGTATGTCTTTATAATGTTTGCCTGCAAAATTTACTGTACATGAAGAGTGCGGCTGCATGAGAAAGCCGTAAATTGCCACGCGGGCCTTCCGATGTCAGAAAGT
The DNA here is from genome assembly GCA_902151445.1 of Timema monikensis. Lineage (NCBI taxonomy): Eukaryota > Metazoa > Arthropoda > Insecta > Phasmatodea > Timematidae > Timema > Timema monikensis. The sequence goes on along the minus strand of CABFVZ010004908.1, from coordinate 35,912 downwards.
TGCTCCCCACCCAACTGTACATGAATGGCATTGCTAATTTTATCATTTAATACATTATTTAATAAAATCTCCATGGCGTGATCCCGCAAGAGAGCTATATTGAACGAACGGTCGCCGTCATTAGCGATGATAGTGTCAACATTTGCGGTTAGATGCTGTCATGTGGTCAGCATAACCAGCCGTCAATTTCAGTTTATAAACTGGAGGTGCTACTTCTTTATTCAAGTAGCTCTTCATTTGTCCTCACGAGGCTGATTTTGACCCCGTTCCAGACCCATTGACGACAGAAAAATCTGGAAGCGCCGGGAATCGAACTTGGGACCTTTGAATCTGTAGCCAGGAATTACCACCAAACCACAGAGGTGGTCAATAAATTATAAAACAAGATGTAATCTTCAATTTTCTTACAAATGAACAATGGACATATCTGACAGAAAAAAAGCTATTACATATACGATCACGTATTCATACGCCAAGTCATGTGATATGCAGCTGTCATTTTCAATAGATATTATCAATATCTATAAAACAACACTAATATAATAGTAATATTTTGTTAATGTTCACCGCAATAAAAGTATGTTTGTATTTTTTTAAATGTGTTCCAAATGTCCATTTGTTATAAAATCAAGGTTAATTTTTATTATTATTATTGTTATTATCATCATCACAGCGTCTTACTACCCGTTGGGGTTATACGCTCTTAGACTTACGCTAATGTGTAATGGTAGGGTGATTGTGAGATGAAATGGAGGACCTACAGCTTAACGTGGAATCCGAACCACGGTGGAGGCCCGGCATTCCCCACATTCACAATTTGTGATTAATACACTTCGTTTCAGAGGTGAAGGAAGGGTTTGGGAATCAGATAAATCTTTGCCGAGACCGAGGATTGAACCCCGGACCCCCAGCACAGAAGTTCGACACTTTACCCCAAGACCGCCAGGTCACTATTTTTATCAATACAGGCGTATAAATAGTTTCACTGATTTTTTTTACATTAATACCCATCTGGGATACCTGTGCAATTATATTAATAGGGTAAGGACGAGAAAGTTTTACTTTAGAGCAAAGTAACCGCATTCGCGTGGAAGAAGAGCTGGGAACAATTAATTCAGGGAAAACCATCTATATACGCCTGTCTGAGATCATAGTTCCAACCTCTACCTCATCGGCAAACCAAACTAAACTAAACTGACGTCCTTGGGACTATTGGTATTGATATAAGAAAATAATTAAACTTTTTATAATCGAGTAAAATTTGATTGGGAAGAAAAATAAAGTTTGCTCAGTTTTGAAAAGTTTGCAATGTTTCAAAACGTTTGATCAGATTTTCAAATATGTCAGCTTACCAAGGGCATCTAAATTAGGGTTAAGGGGGGGTCTATAGCCCTTTAGAGGGTTCAAATATACGTGTAGAAACTTTTAATGGCTAAAGGTATAGTTAAATTTTCGAACATACCGCTACGCCCTATTTAAGAATTAGCTTTCACGTCCTTAAGTTTTAATGTAAATTATATAATATTTTTATTTTTTCTTATATTTAGTGTGCAAAGCTTGGTGTTGTATGCATTGATCTAGCCACTTAGCAGTTGAGACATTTCATGGCATACCGTGTGTTCATTAACTCGTAGTGCTTAGGATATTAGGTCATTTTGTCAGATTGAACAAATGGCAAGTCTTTGAGCGACGGGGGGTTCCTGAATATAAATTGGTTGATTACAAGAGAAGTTGAATTGCTTGATTTGAAAAGGCGACATCATAAAACCATAAAGATATCTAATATGCTAAAAGTTGTACTGAGCTATGAGGCAAGATAAATCTTAGATCCTTGCATGGTTTTGTTGATTTTGTGGGGATCACAAACATACAAAAGTCAAATCTGTAATTAACTCAACGGCTGCGACCACAAGGAAGGTTAACTTTGCAGTTCCATCATAGCTGATAGGTGTGTTTTGAACTTAAAATGTACTATTTAGGGCTGGTCTTATGACTACCGAATAATTATTGCTATCGGGAGGTTAAAGTTAACGACCAGATAAAGGTTATCAGCCACTTTAATGTTTTACACGTATTATGATCTGAATTTATCTACCGGATAGTTATCTGTAGGATAAATATATTTTCATGCAGAAAACACAAGGTTGATACTGTCTTTACTGGTGCGCGCATGCGTATAAACCCTGCTGCTACCGCTACAACCTAGCGACTGGTGACAACGCTCAATATTTGTTAAATAATGGCGGGTAAACGAGTACGAGTAAACAGATGGCGTCAAGTGGGCGCAGAAACTAATTTGTCTTGCAAGTACTAATTTTGATGTCTGCCAAAATGTGGGCAATAATTTGGTACAACCTTTACAAAATTTAATTTATTGTACTCACATTTAAACAATTTGTTTTTATATATCTAAAACTCTACAAATAGTTTGCCAGTTTATATAAAAGTGTGAATTAAACGTTCTAACTTTATATATAGCTAGAGCCCGGGTCTGTGCCTACTAAACACGTGAACCAAGATTTTAACCTAAAAACAGATTTAGATAGTTGAAACCTCATGAAAAACAACGCGTCACTATGGCAACGCTAATTTTAACTTTCAGATGAAAGTTATCAGCTACTTAAACCTCCCGATAAAAATGTGATGGATAAATACATTTTATCTGAAAGATAAAAGCTATCTGGTATAGTCATAAGACGTACTTTTAACTTATCGGCTGGATACAAATATTTAACGGTCAGATTAAAATGTATCCAGGAGTCATAAGACTGGCCCTTAGTATATAAGCTCGTAAGTACCCTTCGTGTACCTTGAAAGGTAGAAACCAACCTTATTTGTTCCACTATGGCATAGCTTATAAGATAGGGTCGTGGTAGTCAGTTAGAAGACGGTAACTAGTGTTTTATTCTGTTTTATAGATATATTTAAACAGTGTTAGTGAACTATTTGGTTTTAAATGATCACCTCTGTGGTTATTAGTCAGAGTTTCTGGCCAGAGATCCATACATTCCAGGTTCGGTTCCGGGCGCTTTCAAAATATATCTGTTAAGCAGTGTGTCTGAAACGGGGACAAACTCAACCTCGTGAGGACAAACGAGCAGCTCTTGTTTATAAAACTGAGATTAACGACTGTAGGGCGTGTTGTGCTGACCACATGACACCCTCTATCCACGTTTGTTGGCACTATCATCGCTATCGGTGACGGCCGCTCTGTCGGTATAGCTCACTTGTGGTCTCACACCATGAAGTGTTCTTTAGTTTACCATAACCAATAAAAAAAACAGAAGTAACGACCATCAAATGACAGGTGGCTCCAATCAGCGTTCAAAAGACTGTGTTGTCAGCACTGATGAAATATCGGATAAATTAGGGCTAGACACTTTGGTTATAAGAGGGTTTGGAGGGGGGTGAGGACTCCCACTGTGGGGCGTATTAGCCCATTTTGGAACATTGAGTAGTTAAAGTCGACCTTGATGGTCTTGGGGTAAAGTGCTCGCTTTAGAGGATCCGATGTTAGTGGGTTCACACCCAGCCGAGGTCGACAGATATTTATTGAGCGATAAAAATCTGTAGCACAACTTCCAACTTCCTTTGGAGGGGAAATAAATCCGTCGGTCACATTGTGTGAATAAAATAAAAATATGAACAATGTTATTACTATATGCGTTGTCACCTTAAGGTTGGGAGGGAAAGGGGAGCTGTCACCTTAAGGTTGGGAGGGAAGGTGAGCTGCCACCTTAAGGTTGGGAGGGAAAGGGGAGCTTTCACCTTAAGGTTGGGAGGGAAGGGGAGCTGTCACCTTAAGGTTGGGAGGGAAAGGGACGTGACGCAAGGTCGGTACTTTTTCCGATATTCCTCACTTCGCAATGCCGATATTTGTCATCGCCATAGTGGAATTTAATGATAAGGTTTTTAAGTAGGAGAGAAAGTTTTGGTCAAATTCCGTGATGCTCTTGTCAGATATTCAAGAACCGTTGATATCAACATGTGAAGAAAATTAAACTATATGTTTGTTCTGGAGCAATATTTTATTTATTTTATTCAAAAATTGTTTTGCTTTAACATTTGTAAAAATATTGGCCTCTTTTAGCGTTTTAGCGTTCCCTGAACTCCCACCTTAATACTAGAGTGTATATTCTTGTCAGATCCAATATTGACCTAATTTAAATATCTAAATTGACAATTTAGAAATGTGTAGACCTGAAGAAATGCAACCGCTATTCAAATTACAACAATTTTTACCTGAAGTAAACAAAGCCCCCCATTCCCACAGACGCATATTTGGAGCCACTGGAGCTATGGAGCCCATCTTCGGGTATGTCTTAAGGACTTACCCGAAAAAATCCCCCCTAACTTCCTCCCCTTCTCCAACAAACGCATTTATGCAAAAATTCCCCCACTCCTTTCTAGCCCCCCTTCTCGTTTTGTTTTTCTATTTTTACCGAAGTACTGCTCAGTTTGCGCATGGATTTGTTATTATTATTATTATTATTATTATTATTATTTTGGCCAACAAGTTTTTTTGGCCTAAGAACTGCAAACATATTGACCTTAACTCTTGTTCCTTTGTATGATTCCATCCCACCTTAATGAGTTTGACACGCGGCGGGGGATTACAATAATCAATGCAAGGTCTTTGCTAGCACGATCTGTGACAGCTGAGCTGAAGTTCTTTGACACTTACCACGCATCACGTGAGATTGATGTGTCGCAATCAAACAGAGGTGAGTGTCCCTGACGTGGTGTGGCACCTTCTCTGACTCCTGGAGACAAGGCACGAGTCAGGAGGTATCTGACGNGACACTTACCACGCATCACGTGAGATTGATGTGTCGCAATCAAACAGAGGTGAGTGTCCCTGACGTGGTGTGGCACCTTCTCTGACTCCTGGAGACAAGGCACGAGTCAGGAGGTATCTGACGCTGGTGATTCAGACGTGTTCACTGTATCAAAGAACACCGAAAAGTGACTGTACTCTGATTGCCCCATATTGGCCCTTCTAGAAGATATCGGACACGCGGACCAAACCTCAAATTCATCCAGTATGGTTTGCCGGTGACGGGGAGGTAAGAGTTCGAATCCAGGATATATGTATTGAAGATTTTCTTTTTACCTAAATGGCATCCCACTCTCTCACCCCGCTAAGTGTGAGTACATTTCTTCATACCTTCTCATCTCAATCCCATTATTGTAATTTAATTCAGATATCCAGACGGCTAGTAATACACGATGAGAAAAAAAATAATTCTAAAATTCAAACGGTCATTTGTAAATCATAAAAATTGAGAGCATTGTTCAAAAATGACTGTTTTGGATTACACTCTTTTCTTTGGAGTTAGAGTGCATGGAAATTATACTAACACACTCTTTGACTGTCTAATAAGTATCAACAAATTGTATAGTGACTATAGCCGTCTTTCCAAGCATTCAAAATCTTAATTGCATTATTATTATTATTTGTTTGCACCGTTTTAAGTCATGCTGGCGAAACGTGGCTTAGGCCTACCACATTTAACTCTATCGTCAGCAACACAATTCACATTCCCATGCGAAGAGCACAAGAAACCCGCCATTACATTTACACTTCTACCCGCAGTTCTGAGTTTCTAAACGTGTCGCAATCTTCCAAGTCGGAGCTGAGTATTCCACTAGAGCCCCATCTGATCTTAAGGCGCTAGGCTCACAATACACTGGTGCAAAGGAAGGAAATGTTGAGGTTAAGATTTCACCTGGCTCCCCATGTATGTATTTATATCATTCCTTCTACAAACTGATGCCAGTGCACTTCCTCTAAGCTACCCTATTTATCCATAACCTTAAGATTGTCATAAATTACCTTGGTGTTTAAACCTACTTATAAAAAACTGTTGGGTTATATTATTGATAAATAATAGTATTCCCCTTTAGATTTATACTTTCCTTAAAATAATGAAGTAATTTATCTTCGGGGTGACCTGGCAGTCTAGGGGTAAGGTGTCAGACTTCTGTGCTGGCGGCCGGGGTTCAATCCTCGGTCCTGGCACAAATTTATCTGATTTCCAAACCCTTCCTTCACCTCTGACAAGACATCTTGTGAATGTGGGGAATGCCAGGCCTCCACCGTGGTTCGGATTCCACGTTAAACTGTAGGTCCTTCATTTCATCTCACAATCACCCTACCATCACACATTAGCGTAAGTGCGTATAACCCGAACGGGTAGTAAGACGCGGCGCTAATAATAATAATAATAATAATAATTTATCTTCATAATACATTATTCAGCACCGCGTCTTATTACCCGTTTGGGTTATACGCGTAAATACTAATTACGATAATGAGTTAGGAATTGGGAAGGTTAAATTAGAAGAAGTGAGCCCAAATTTGCGTGGAGGAAGAGTGGAAAACAATTTAATAAAAAGCCTCAGTTCACCCGCGCGATATTTTAACTTCGATCTCCCGTCCTCGGTAGTCTAGCTCAACACATGTTACATTAGAAATAAGAAAGTAGAGATGCCTTTACTCATAATCTCATTCCTAACCTCTTTTATTTCATCACAATGAGTTGAGTAGCTAAATTAATTTCCGTGTAGAATCCGCTTGAAACTTATCTTTTCCTAACACTGAAAATAGTCCTTGGTACAAAAGAAACAACAATCATAAGATAAGCTGGTTCTAATGTTACTAGACTGCAACAACTAATATCCAAACCAGTAGATCTTCTAATGTTATTAAACTGTAACAACTAATATCCAAACCAGTAGATCTTCTAATGTTATTAAACTGTAACAACTAATAGCCAAACCAATACATCTTCTAATGTTACTAGACTGCAACAACTAATATCCAAACCAGTAGATCTTCTAATGTTACTAGACTGCAACAACTAATATCCAAACCAGTAGATCTTCTAATGTTACTAGACTGCAACAACTAATATCCAAACCAATAGATCTGCTAATGTTATTAAACTGCAACAACTAATATCCAAACCAGTAGATCTTCTAATGTTACTAGACTGCAACAACTAATATCCAAACCAATAGATCTGCTAATGTTATTAAACTGCAACAACTAATATCCAAACCAGTAGATCTTCTAATGTTACTAGACTGCAACAACTAATATCCAAACCAATAGATCTGCTAATGTTATTAAACTGCAACAACTAATATCCAAACCAGTAGATCTTCTAATGTTACTAGACTGCAACAACTAATATCCAAACCAATAGATCTGCTAATGTTATTAAACTGCAACAACTAATATCCAAACCAGTAGATCTTCTAATGTTACTAGACTGCAACAACTAATATCCAAACCAATAGATCTGCTAATGTTATTAAACTGCAACAACTAATATCCAAACCAGTAGATCTTCTAATGTTACTAGACTGCAACAACTAATATCCAAACCAATAGATCTGCTAATGTTATTAAACTGCAACAACTAATATCCAAACCAGTAGATCTTCTAATGTTACTAGACTGCAACAACTAATATCCAAACCAATAGATCTGCTAATGTTATTAAACTGCAACAACTAATATCCAAACCAGTAGATCTTCTAATGTTACTAGACTGCAACAACTAATATCCAAACCAATAGATCTGCTAATGTTATTAAACTGCAACAACTAATATCCAAACCAGTAGATCTTCTAATGTTACTAGACTGCAACAACTAATATCCAAACCAATAGATCTGCTAATGTTATTAAACTGCAACAACTAATATCCAAACCAGTAGATCTTCTAATGTTACTAGACTGCAACAACTAATATCCAAACCAGTATATCTTCTAATGTTATTAAACTGTAACAACTAATATACAAACCAATACATCTTCTAATGTTGCTAGTCTGCAACAACTAATATCCAAACCAGTAGATATTCTAATGTTATTAAACTGTAACAACTAATATCCAAACCAGTAGATTCTTCTAATGTTATTAAACTGTAACAACTAATAGCCAAACCAATACATCTTCTAATGTTACTAGACTGCAACAACTAATATCCAAACCAATACATCTTCTAATGTTACCAGACTGCAACAACTATTATCCAAACCAGTAGATCTTCTAATGTTATTAAACTGCAACAACTAATATCCAAACCACTACAGCTTCTAATGCTACTAAACTTTAACAAATCCAACAAACCAGTGCATCTTCTGATGTTGCTAGGCTGCAACAATTAATATCCAACAAACCTTTAATATCCAACAACTATACAGTGCTACGTTGCATCTTGGAACAGCCGTTAAGGGTATACAGCAAGTCTTGAATAAATATTTTCAATATTGTATGTTTTTATTTGGAAACCATATTTTATACTCACTTTGATCACAAATGTTTATTCTAAGCTAAACATTGTTGGGTACCTCCCACAAAATAAAATAAATGTGTTCCAAAACAAAATAAATAAGTTTTGGTTTACTTGTTTCAAATCAAATTTTAAGCATAATATTGGATTACATGCAAAGGCTAATTTTGTGTCTTTTAGGCAATACGCTCTTGGTGTATTCCATACTGTGTGTATCCACTATCACACGCACTACTCATTGGCGTAATTATTATTAATATTATTAGCACAGCGTCTTACTACCCGTCCGTGTTATACACACTTACGCTAATGTGTAATGGTAGGGTTATTGTGAGATGAAATTAAGGGCCTACAGTTTAACGTGGAATCCGAACCACGGTGGAGGCCTGGCATTCCCCACATTCACAAGATGTCTTGTCAGAGGTGAAGGAAGGGTTTGGCAATCAGATAAATTTGTGCCAGGACCGAGGATTGAATCCCGGACCCCCAGCACAGAAGTCTGGCACCTTACCCCTAGACCACCAGGTCACTCATTGACGTAAGATATCCATATGTGTAAAAACGACAGTATGCTGATATTTTGCTGCGCCGATGATTATTATAAGTCGTTTTAAAGAGTGTGTTTAAATACACGAGAGTATGTTTTATGTGTCTGCGTTTCTTCTTGGCCTCCAGTTCGTTTATACTTTGTAAGGTTAATTACAAACAATATTGTTAGCTTAATTAAAACAAATGTTCGCACTTTTATTTCTCGACCTTGAACAATGCCAAGTACTTGTTGACTGGCATATTCTACCAGCCTCACCTTGAGAAAATGTCATGTTATCAAATGGGGAGTTAATCCAAAAGGGCCCATCAATAGGCTAGAATGCTGAAGATGGGGAGATTGGGGTTCGATCCTAGATGTACTGAAGGTAATTTTCCCTAAATGGTTTTCCACTCTTCTTCTATACAAATACGGGTACACTTCATCTAAATTTAATGTTCCTAATCCGCAACCCATTAGATGCATTAGTACATAAGCTAATAACCCGAACGGGTGATGCTAAAAAAAAGGCCCAGAATTTAAGTCCAATTTTCATAGAAAGGACCTTATCTGTCAGCTTGATATATTTATTTTAGCACGTCGTCTTACTACCTGTTCAGGTTATACGCATATATGAAAAATTATTCTAATGAGGTAGGGATAAGGAAGGAACCTTTTTAGAGGTAATCTACCCGCATTTGCTTGGAAGGAGAATGTGAAACCATTTAGGAAAATACAAACTCATTAGATCCGACTGGGATTCGAACCCCGATCTACAAATCAACAGAAAACCAGTCTCACACAAGAGTAACATCTTTAGACCATTCGGCCACTGAAAGCGAGTGCAGTGCGCTTCATACGCTACAGATCTAGTTACGTATTCATATTTCAATTCATGTGATAACTGCTGTCACTTTTGATTGTTATTATTGATACCTTTAAAATAATACCAATAAATTAGTAAAAATTAATTGGTTGGCAGAAAAAAAGTATATATTTGTATTTTATAAAAACCTCCAACGAAAATTTTACTTCAATTTCTACAAAAGTCTTTCATTGAAAACTATATTGCCCAGTGGCAGATCAAGAGAAAGATTGGAGTTTATAAATGTTGTTCTTTCTATGTAGGCCCTATTTCGCAAAGTAAATATATTGAACAGTACGTATATAATGTTGATTATACCCGCATCGGTGGTCACGTGGAAAGACGTCAGTCCCATCCCGTTTGGTTGTTGGTAACGATAAAGGGGAGGGGGGGGGCAGAGTAAGGGGTGTCGGGGATAAAATCCTGGATAAGTAGAACTAAGCTGAGTCTTTTAAATACTTTACCATCTTGCCTCCACACAAATGATGTTCCAATTCTTTTAAATGTAACTAATCCGTGCGGGTAGTAAGACGCGTTGAATTTTTGTTATTAATTCTAATGTACTTTTATTTAAATGTTACATAAATTTAAATAAATATTATTATTGATATCAAACATTTAGACTTGTATTAACTTTATAAACTTTTCTTCTTTATTCAATGTTGTTGTCCCCGACACCGCTTTATTTATAAAATAAAGCCATAGCTATACAAAATGACGTATCAATCAAATGTTTTAGATTCTTCAAGGTACGTGGGTGGCTAAGTTCTTCAAGGTACGTGGGTGGCTAAGTTCTTCGGAAGAGAACATGAGCAATATTTCCAAAAGTATCGACCACAAACAAATAAAATATGAATAAAGAAATTACGCTACTATGAATAATACTTACTTATTATAAGTATACTAACTTGGATATTTGTTCTTGACTTATTAATTTGTCAGTAATATTCAAATAACAATACTTAGTCAAATAACCAAATCAACCTCATATTATACAACTAGTAATCGTCAATAACTTCAAGATTATAAGTATACACATTACTCTAGGAATAGCAATACAAAAAAAAACGCTAAACAAGAATTAAATGTCTAAAACATATTATTTCAAGAAGAATATCCCTTTAAGAGAAACCAGATAAAAAGGAAGGTCACATAAGTCAAATTAGGTACCGTTAATTTTATTTCAACTGTAATCAATATACATTTTACAGGAATAATATTTGATCGGACTCCTTTAGTTGTTTGAACACTAATAATAATTACAGCTATTTTACTTTCTTTACTCGTTCTTTTTTTTAGCACTCGTCTTACTACCCTTTTGGATTATACTCTTATATACTATTTACGATAATGGTATAAGGGATTAGGAAGTTTATAGTCAGGGGTAGTGTACCCGTATTTGCGTGGAAGGAGAATGGAAAACCACCCTTAGTACACTCAAGCGAGATTCGAACCTCGATCTCCCTGTCACCGGCAGTCTAAGCTAATGCAAGGGTAGTGCGTTAGACCACGCGGCCACCGAAGCGGGCATTTACCAGTTCTTGCTGGACTGATTTCTTTGATCCTGCTGGAGATAGTGGTCCTATTTTACACCACCATTTATTCTGATAAACGAAGTGTAGGCTACATGTTTAGGGATAGTGCTATTTGTGTAAAAGTTGCAAGGCAAGGAGCATTTGTAGGTACTTAAAAATAACGTCAGTGAAAAACCGTCTGGTAAATACATTCTTATTTACACAGTTTCGTTTTTTATAAGCACTAACCGTTCGGGTTGTACGCTTAAGTACTAATTACACTAATAGATTACAAATTAGGAAGGTTTGATTGAGATGAAATGCACCCTCATTTGCGTGCAGGGAGAACACCCTCAGTTCACCAGGGATCAAACCCCGATCTCCCCGTCCTCAGCAGTCTAGTCTAACACGAGAGTAGTGCGTTAGACCACGCGGCCATCGAAGGAGGTTGAATATAATTACTAGGGCCGGGATTTTGATTACTTAAAAGTAATCAAAAAATTACCTATAAAATTATCTAAATGTTCTAAATAATTACTTAAATTTTTTTAATGACCTTAAAATAGGAATAAAAACTCTTATTAAATGCACACGACTAAATCATATACGTTTTTTACAAAACTAAAAAATACCTATGCATTTAAAGCCTTTTAACAAGTATATCCTTGCATTTCGCTAAATATAACATTGATTTACAAATATCTGCTTCAGAAATAATAGCTACCCCCTCCCAATGCAACCCTCTTCAGCCTAATTGCAGTCTCACCAGGCGTGTGTAATACCTCCTTTAGAAGCTACCCCTTCCCAAATTGGAGATTTACACTTCTGTAAAGTACCCTCATAATCATTTTAATTGGAAAATGAATATTTGCATTTTGTTTGTAAAGTTAAACAGTGCCTAGATACAAAATTTAATCAACATCGTTCGAGCAGAGTTCAAGAAAATATTTTTTTTTTACTCCCTTCAGTAAATTACTCTTAATTTTAGGGTTAGAATTCCAAAAACTCCTCGTGGGAGTTATAAAAGCCCTAGCGCAAAGTTTTAGCCCGAACAGTAAAATGGTTTCGGCTCTAGTCTGAGATACGGACAACCGCATCGCGAAGGAAAACAACTTTTTCGGTTTCATTTATCAAAATCTCGAGTTCTAATTTTATGACGATCACAATACTTGTCTCCCCGGGAGGGTGGGGGGGAGGGGACCCGAGATAAAGTAAAAGTGAATCAAAAGTAGAGTGAAGAAACGATGAGTGATCGAAGGACCTTTGACAAGTATATGAGTGGATCGGGGCCCAAAAAGTTTGTCGAACCTTGGTCTAAACCATCCTAGTCAACGAAACGTGTTTTTTCTTCTAAATCTATTCTCCCTGGAGTTTGTAGGTCTCAATTATTATAGTTTGTTTTAATTATGGGTGGACAAGTACTCTAAATTCGAGCTCACGTCGAGTTTTAGAACTCAACTCAAATATTTTTACAAAACTTGAAAAATTTGAGTACTAAACATTTTCAAGTTTTTTCTCGAAAATTCTTAGTTTATTATTTTCATTCAATGATAGAGATAGTTTCATAACAAATAGAGCCCCTCAATACTTCCTTTTGTCTAACTAAAAAAAATTCTATATTTTTCTTTTTTTTTATTCGAATTTGTGTGGTTATAAAATGTTCACAAAAAATGTTATTCTAAAAAAAGTGTTTTACTTATTTATGGTTCATGCATGGGTCTATTACAGAATTTCATTTTGAAATATTTCTTGTACAAATAATGCCTCTACTATTCGAACTATAAAAGAAAACTCGATTTTTTCATTCAAACTCAACTTGAAGTAATAAATGCCCACTCGCACAGTCTTTAGTTTTTATTTTGTGTCGAGTATAAACTTTTTACTCTCCAGTTACACTTTCATCAATTTATGGCCTAATACAAAATATTTGCTAAAAAAAAACTAAAAGCTTTAGCTCTTAGTGCGAACCCATTTAGATGGTCGATTGTTCTAAAGGCGTCAATCTCGAAATCTACTGGACTTCTGATGACAGGAAGATTGGGGTTCGAATTCCTGTCAGGTAAACTGAGGATTGTTTCCCCCTAAAAGATTTCAAACCACGCAAATGTGTGTACACTTCCTCTAAATATTCAACCTAACCTCATCCCTAACACATTAGAATAATTAGTGCATATATGCGCGTAACACGAACGGGTAATAAGACACGGTGTGAGGGAAAAAACCTTTCAGAAGCTGTCTCGACTGTCGTGAATGTCCCGCAATAATGGCCGACCCCATCATCTCGGCGACAGCGAAGGATGACTCCAATCTTCTCGACACACGCTCTCAGACCACTTTGCCAGTCACACTAGATTGTCGCTACTGCCTCGTTGAGATAACGGGACTCATCTTGGACAACGAAACTACATTTTAGTGACAAATAACCATAACATTGAGTTGGTCCATCTGATGTAACCTCGTCCGAGCGCTTTGAAAACCGAGGACGGGATCTCGTGACACAGTAATGTGTGGATCTTATTCGTGAATGTGAAAAATGACACGGGAATCGAACCCGGGACACTTGGTTTAGCACGGCAATGTTCTACCACCACTGTGTTATCTAGGATTCATCGCATGCTCTGCGCCATTCTACATATATATATATATATATATATACACACATACATACACTTTTATTTTTATATACACACATATATACACTTTTATTTATATATACACACATACATACACTTTTATTTTTATATACACACATACATACACTTTTATTTTTATATACACACATACATACACTTTTATTTATATATACACACATACATACACTTTTATTTTTAGATACACACATACATACACTTTTGCTGGAAACGTGACGATTACCGGTAATCGACCACGGTTTCCGGAATTTACTTCTCTACACTGCTGGATATCGGAAATGAATGTTAGTTTCTAGCATACACCGGTGATTTCATAAAAACATTAATTACACCCTGTGTATTTTGTAAAAACATAACGGCCAAGATTTAACTTCACTAAAGTTAACTGTCATTTTAACCTAGAACCCCATTATAGAGAAGTTTCAATTAATTACACCACAAATGTCGTTACACCCTCACAAAAAAAAAAGTCACCATAGTTTAAAGTTATTTTGGTTAGGTAAGGTTAGGTGAGGATAGGTTAGGATGGATTAGCTTAGCATATATTAGGCTAGGATAGATTAGGTTAGGATGTATTAGGTTAGGGTAGATTAGGCTACTACATAATTCATTGTCAATAGTACACAAACACACACGGCACAATACACAGAACAACTACAGCAGCACGCTGTCCCAAAACCACGTGGTTTCTGTTGCCCAGATAGATGCGCAGGAATATGCGCAGTAGGCCTAAACACTTCCTTTACTCCTAACACACACACACGATTACCAGTATTCGCCATTTTGGACCTTTGGATTACCGATACACACCGGTGAAAGACGGTAAGAGGAATTTCATTTCCGACATCCCCCAGTGTAGATCAGTGAATTCCGGAAATCGCGGTCGATTACCGGCACTCGTCACGTTACCAATGTTCACGGTTTTATATATATATATATACAGTTTACGTAGGCCTGTATACATATTCATATACATACCTATACATACATGTAGATAACTCATATATATATTTACATATAATTTTAATCTCCCAAGCCTCGCTATTCATGTTCAATCTACATGCGCTCACTTCCTTGATGTAGCCTATTTATTTTCTATTGATGAAGTCACCCAGGCCGGTGGGCACGCAAACTAAAATGTCATGCTCGTATATTCTGGTTTTCCAGTTGGAGTTTGAATCCCGGCCAAGTGTACTGAGAATGTTTTTTTCCCCCTAAACGGCTTTCCGTCCTTCAAACCGTTTCAGTGGTCGAATGGTCTAAGGCATCACGCTCGTGTTAGACTGTACTTCTGATGTTGGGGAGAGTGGGGTTCGAATTTCATTCGAGTCTACTGAGGGTGGTTTTTCCTAGAATGATTTCCCTTTCTCCTTTCACGCAAATGTAAGTAGATTACCTCTAAAGTGATTCCATCCTCATCCCTACCTTATTATTATTAGAGTAATCATAATTGCATATGCGTATAACCTGAACAGGTAGTAAGTAAGACGCGGTTGTATCAAAATGGGTTCACTCTTGGTACTTCTATCTACAAATACTTCTAAGAACATGTTGAAGGGTTTGTCTTATTTTTGTATGTCACCCTTAGTTTAAAAAAATCATATCTGCTCCTAAAATGTATAGGTTGTGTCAATTAAGACCATGTTCCTATAATATGGAAAAATATATAGTGAAGAGTGGCGTTCTTTGGAATGATCTAATAACATTTTTACTTTCTCGCTATCTTACAGGTAGATAAAGTATTGTGATCGTCAAAAAACTCGAACTCAAGATTTTGATGAATCTTGACGTTTCATGACCATCCAAATCCAAAAAATTTGTTTTTGACTTTCCGTCTGTCTGTCTGTACCTCCAACTAGAGCCTAAACTATTTTACCGATCGGGCTAAAGCTTGGTATCTAGGGTTTCCATAGGGTTGCCCCAAGGACCTTTTTAGAATTGCATATCTAACCCTAAAATTAAGGGTAGTTTATAGAAGGACAAAAAAAGAAACAGTCGATTTTCTCAAAATCGGCTCTAATAATTTTGATTACATTTCATTTCTAAACATTTATAAATATTCCAAACAAAATGGCTTCTTTCAATATTTCGGCGAAATGACTTTAAGGGCTCCGGTCTGATGCGTAAATTATCTTTTTTTATAATATCTCCTAAACTATTTGAGATATAAAATTACTTATGGTTGCAAATATATAGGTCTCTTTATAATACAAATATTTTATAAGCATATTTTTTTTATAAAACCAATAACTTTCAAGCTATACGTAAATATATATTTTTTAACTTTTCGAACACAAAAAGTAAAAGTATTGCGACCGCAAAAGAAAATCTAACCTGAAATGTTGATGGATGTTGACGTCTCAAAACCCCCCCAAACCACTAAAAAGTGGTCTTTGCAATGACGTCTGTGTGTCTGTTTAAACTTAAAATTAAGAGTAATTTAAGAAAGAGCGAAAAGAGAAAAAATTGATTTTCTCAAAATCGATTCCAACGATTTTGTTTAAAATTCGTATCTAGGTGTTGATTAAGATTATAAATAAACTGGCTATTTTCATTTTACCATGAAAATAAATTTTAGGGTACCTTACAGCAGCAGAAACTTCCGTATCATCGCAATGATTTGAGATACTAAATAACTTCCAGTTGCAAAATTGTAGTAGTATTAAAAATAAAAAACTTTTATATGAAATATATTTTTATAAATCCAACCGTTTCTGAGATATTGGAAAATATATTAATACAATTTTGTGAGATTTAGTTGTAAAGAGATACTACTAAGTTTTAACGCATTAATTCTCCAATGCCATAGAGTAATTAAATATAAGTTAGTCTCTAAAAATGTATGTTGTTTTTCATTAAACCTCTTAGGATAAATGGTACAACAATGATCTATATCCATTTTAGACTCAATAGTCAGTATTAACATTTTTTATTGGCAGAAATATATAAATTAGAAATTTAATATCAATGCGATGGCATGAAGATTTGCAACACCTAATAATATGTCGAAATTTTTAACCGGAAGTTGAAATTTTAATACGAAGTGTTGACCCTTGTGGACCCAACATTGATCTTTTTTATCGGTACGAACATACAAATGAGGACTTTTTTTTTTAACAAAATTATAAAATTTAAAACCGGGACTAAAAAAAAAAGTTTTACATAAGTATAATGCAATTTATGCTTGGGTTTGCTAGTCTATATTATTTCGTTTCACATATAATACAAGTTTTGAGTAAATATCTCCATTTTTAAACAATATAGCTAGAAAGTCCGTGCGGAGTACCGAACCATTTATTTTATGTTCAAATTCTGTATTATTATGTTGATTGCACTTGTATTTCAGTGATTATTGTTTTGTTAGGAAAGTTATCTGTGAAATGAAGTCTTAGGCATTGAAATCTTATTTTTACAGGTCACAATAGACATTTATTTGACAGGTAAATTTCACCTGTTTATTACCATTAGCCAATATTTGATAATCATTATTAATTTTTATTTTACCACTGATTCATTTTATTCACTAATTCGCTATAGATTTTTATCTCTAAGAGTTTTTTTAGTTGTTTATTAGTCTATTAAATATGGTATTTAGATTCTACCAAGTAGGCCTACTTTCCAATTTTGTATTGATTAAATTAAATGATAGTGTTTTAAAATATAATTATAGCTTAGATCTTACTGACCTACACTATTTGTCAGATAATATGGCTTCTCTGAGAAGGCGTTTGACGGAAACATAAATAGAAGATGATTTGAGTGATGATTTAGTTGTGTCAGAACCAAGTGAAGACGAGGATGTTAGGCACTAGAAAATTCAAAATATGCAGGCAAAAACACACTTAAAATTTTGAAAATGGGCACTAAAATAGGCACTATTTTTTAATTCAGTCTTGAGTTTTTTTAAAATAAGTAGGCCTACTGACATTTTACGACAAATAGACCTACCAAGGATGAATCAATCTATGTGGAACAAAAACATTGAATATCTTTCACAAACAACTTGCTACTAAATGAAATAAATCTTTAAATCCTGCTTTACTTAATTAGGTAGGACAAAATACCTGAGTAAACACATGTTGATTTACACTTCATATATCGGAACTGAATCCAAATAAAATAATACGTGCTTGACATTTTGATTAGGGTACTATAGCAGTCAGCACACAATAGTCCTTGGCAGCCATTAGGAAAATTAATAGTCATTGATTGCACATTACAACAATATAATTCTTCAAATTTTCCACTTTAAGTTTTGTCTTCTATCAGAGAACACATTTTTCAGTATCAAAAGTGATCTCTTCATTTCTCCTAACGTTATATTAGAGCATTATTTATACAGCGCTATAGTGTTTGGATCAATATCAGTCGAAACATAGTTTTCACCACTAAGAATCATCTCTATGTCTTTTAATTGTTGAAAGTCCTGATTATCAGCAAGCTCACTATTTCCTAGTACAGTTCGGCCTGCAACACTTGGAACCACTTGAATTCTTTTTACAAAGCTGTCCACGACATCCAGTGAATTCACCAGTGTTTTATTTCTTTCTTCAAGACACTGGATCGCATCTAATAATGTAGAATAGTTGGTAGTAATGAAAACCAAGTCGTTTAATACAGTGTCCTTCAACAGCAACTGTTTCACAATGTGTAAAGACGATGCATCCTCTTCGCGCAGATTGTTAACAAAATCCAGTATCTTGTTAAAGTTTCTGGCGTAATACAAAGCTGAGATAGCCATGCACCTCATCTAGTTAATACTGGCTGCAGACGTAAAGCTATTTCAGGATTTTTTTCAAACAAGCTCACATCTTATATTCAAAACAGTGACAGAAATATCATAATGTAGGCCTATATATATTTTTACAAGTATTCTTTTGGTTAGAAATCTTTTATTTCTAAACATCTTACATCAGTGAGTGTCATCCGTCAAAACAAAGTAGATGTTGCAAACTGCATGAAACCATCTCGCACTCAATCAGTTTTATCGAGTGAGTTTGGTTTTCATGATGAAATTACTCTTGTATGTTACGTTACAAAGAAAAATATAAGATCCAAGCACCATACATAGCTTTAAGAATATAGACACAGGGAAGAAAACAAAACTAGAGATGATAGTGTACTATACTCAAACAGAAGGAGAATTTGACACTCTTGACTATATGAATCAAACATATATGTGCAAACGACAGGGAAGAAAATGGCCCTTAGTTATATCTCTAAATATAATGGACGCTGCATCTGTGAATGCGTTTGTTTGTAATATTTTCTTTACAACATCCAGAGTATCATAGGAAATTATTCATTGGTGATGTATTTTTTTTAAGACCATGCAAAGGATCCAATCATGCCTCACATACTAAAAAGAAGTGCATCATTTCGTTTGCAAAGGTTCGTCAAAGAAGTCGTGACATTGTGTGGTATACGTTTCACACAAGTATCAGCAATTGTTGGCACAAATAAAAGAAAGCGGTGTGATAAGTGTCCCAACAAATCTAATAAAAATACAATCATGCAATGCTTGTTTGTAATGAACGGGTGAGCATGTGACTTGACCGGCTGTAATAAACATGTGTCGATATTCATCCAGATGAGTTAATTTGTGTTATTTACGTTTGTAAAGTAGTGTACTAATTTGAAGATTTTATTTTACCTATTTCTATTAGAAATTAATTTAACTTTTTCATATAATCTGTTGAATTTCATACACATTTTTTTGTATTAACAACCGAGTATGATGATACAAATTGTATACTAAAATTAATTTTAAGAAAAGTTGCAAACAAAACAAATTATTAAAACTCTACATGGCTCAATTTGACCTAGGGTATGCATTTATGTAAAACTGTTGAGCTATGCAACCTTGGGTTGACAAGTGTTCATTCAACGATGGTGCATGCTTCATGTGTTACAGGTATGTTTCATTCAGTGGGAAAGCTGACCAAGCCTGTTGAATCTTGACGAGCGTACGGGCACATGAGGTTCAAGTTTTGATTTGATACTTGAACATTTGACTTTGATCAAATTTTTCAGCTGATCGGTGATGATTACAGGCTGCTTCTGAGAATCAGATTTTGATAAGCTGCTGGAAAACTCCAACCTAAACGATCGTCGATTTGTTATTTCTTGATAAGAGGCACTTAAACAAGAGATATTGGAAGCACCTTCAAAAACTTTATCTAAAAACCACCGTTAAGGCTCCTTTATAAACAAGGTCACTTGGAAAAATTATGTTTAGAAAGTATTCATATAGTCTTATAAAAAGGACGTGTCATAGGGAACGTGTCTAATTCCGTGAAATTGAAGTACTTTATTCAAAAAACAGAAATCCCACGTCTGGAGGGAAACCAAACAAAACAATATGTAGAATGTATTATTTATGGAATTAGTTCTTTTATCATAAAATTCGTTGATTTTTTTGACTGGGTCATACTACCCATTCGGGCTACACATACTCATACAAATATATTAATTAATTGCGCTAATCTAGTAGGATGAGAAAGGCAGAATTTAAAGGAATTATTTTTTCCCGCATTGGCGTAGAAGAAAATTAGAAACTGTTTAGAAAAAAAACACCCCTAGTACACTTAACCTACATTAAAAGCCCAATTTCCCCATCATCTGCAGTTCAGTTTCATTAGAGAGTGTTGCCTAGCCCACCGAACAGGGTAATGGGTTATTTAGTTCGTACATAACTTCTTTTTTCCCCTCCTAATTTAAAGAGAAAATGTGCTAGTTCTGCCTCCAATATAGGGAAGATGGCCCTGTGTCTTACTTGGACTGGAGTGCCCGTCTCGCCTATCAGCTTGTCTGACAGCAAGAATGTTTTACTACTGCAGACACTAATAGCTTATAGCCTTTCTCCCCTTCCTTATCTGTATCACAAGCTTGGTCGCTATCAGCCAAGCGCAAAGAATTCGGAGAATGTCCCCCAGCACTGCCTTATTGAACTGGCGACAGGGAAATAAAGAAGACTCGACTAACAAGTAAATCAAAGTTCAAGGTTCTTATTTACCGAACACAAGCCGAGCTATCCGGTTTTCGTCTGTCAGTATTAGCCGATTGAATAGTTTGTGTGTGTGTGTTTGTTTGCTTGGAGTATGCCTATTAAGTATATACATATATATGACTCAGCTACATACAACTTTTCGGGTTATTAGGTCATTGTCTGAAGTTCCTTTCACGAGATTATTAAAAAAAAGTTTTCTTATTTATTTTTTAGCACCGTGGCTTACCCGTTTGGGCTATACGTCTATGTCCTAATTATATTAATTGTTAAGGATTAGGAAGGGTTAATCCGTAGGAAGTGCACCCGCATTTGCGTGGGGGATAAAGAGAGAGGAAAACTTTTTTGTAAAAACCCCTCTCAGTCATTAGCGTAGAACATACCTCTGCAGGCCTGCTCGTGCATGGGTTGAGGAAAATATTCATTACTTGTACATTTTTGCTTAAGTTAGCGTAAGTATCAACTTTATCTATAATTACTTTTAGATTAAATGGGGACATAGAATTGCTGAACAGTAATTTTTTGTATGTGAATTACATACAAAAGCAGAGTATAAATAGTTCCCTTTGATAATATGCGTATGTAGGTTGTGTAGTCTCGGTGTTCATACAGTCGTAGGCGTCAAGTCTTCTCACAAGCCACAGCGTAATCCAATACGTGTTTCCCAGAAGCTACAAGTCAACTAAAAAGATGTTTGTCAAAAACAGTACGCTGGTGAAAACTATCAAGTGGTTCGAAATGAAATTAAATTAGGAAGTTAAAAGTACCTAATTAGTTATAAGTGTCTTGAAAAAGTTGTAGCCTATTAAACATGGCTTTTTAGAGGATGTTTAAAACAATTATTCATTAGCCAAGGATAGGCTTAGTTTTTATATCTTTAATGTTAGTAACAAGCTAAGAAAAAATAATTCAAGTCCACAATTACTATCAAAAAATCTTTGAAATAGCTTTTAGAGGTATATATAGTTCGAAAATTTTCTTGCCTCCGGTGGTTGGGGATTTCCCCCAAAAGCGCCCAAGTTTTAGGTGCAGGGGTTGGGTGAATCATAAATCCCCGCCCCTGCTCTCATTGCACCCGACTGGGATTGAACCCCAGTCTACCCGTCTCCGGTGGTCTAGTCTAACACAAGAGTAGTGCGTTAGACCACGCGGCCACTAATTAGGTTTACACGATGTTCTTTTAATGCATGAAAATCCTCAAATGTAAAACACACTTAGCATTAGTCTCGTACAAAGTGTACGCCGCAGTGTGTTACATACAACATGTGTTGAAATATCTGACCGATGACGCAAATAATCGCAATAAATAACACACAACATAGTTTTTAGTGGTGGGAAAACAATTTTAGTAGAGCATATAATTATTTATTAATATGTTTTTAAGGGCAAGTATGGTTATAAATGGGTAGGACCTATTAAATCCGAATAACTCGTAACTCACCTGCGTTCCTGGTTTGTGATTATTACATTCCCACCCAGATGGGCCTTGAACCAAATAAGTTTAACGACTCAACGCCCTCGACCATAGCTAATAACCTAGAACAGGATTGTTTTAATTGTTGTACTTAATGTGCACTTTTTAAATATTCAGATTATATCATTTCACGTCTGTTGGTCAAGTGGCCAGTATTTTTGGCTGATAATATAAAGGTCCAGGGTTCGATGCCTGGTAATATTATAGGTATTTTCTTTAAAGGGAATGGTTCCTGTAGTTTCCATACCATAACATCTCACCGCTTCTACGTGATACCCCAACCACAAAAGACTGTTAAATATCCACCATTGCCAGTCGAATATCAGGAAAGTCTAGCAGACAAACCCTGGTGTTGCACGCAAAAAAAAAAGTTTGCCTTACTAACTTTATTTAAGGCACTACGCAGCCAGTCCTAGCATCCATACATATACACTATATTCCCTATGCCTACTAATTGAACAGTAGGACGACACCTTATTTATTTCGACACAGTATACAAATAATAAATATATCGGCTAACACCAACCGGAATCGAAATAAAGCTCTATTCTCTTGTGGTCAACCACCACTTAGCCACAAGGAGAGTCATAGAACTAATAATCAAATAGTCTTCGATATTTAAACATAGTCGTAACACCAAAATATATAAAACAAGCGTAGAGGATTCAAAAGGGATGATATATATATATAAGCATTAAAATATTAACTCTACGAATATTCATTTCATTTATCAAAAGTGGCAGATTCTGAACATGTGACTTGGCGTAGTAACACATAAAAGTAGATTTGGTTTGTTTAGAACTTGAACTAGTCAAGTTGTTCCTGTTTCTACTTGTTTTTATCACTCTTACTACCAGTTCAGGTTATACGCATATATGATAACATTGATGAGATAGGAATGAGGAAGGAAGCGTTTTAGAGGTATTCTAGCCGTATTTTCGTTGAAGTATGGTTAGAAATCATTTAGAAAAAAACCACCCTCAGACCCGACCGGGATTTGAACCCCGATCTCCCCATCTTTAGCAATTATTCTTATTTCATACGACTATACTAGCTGGAAATAAATTAATTACAGAAATGTTCTTACCTAATTATGGAAACATTTTTAAATTGATTTTATAATGTATTTAAGGCCCGTTGACACGATATTAGTTGATTAATGAAAGTACACTAATTTGGCTGCGCGCGCACAGCTTGCACCGTGTAAACAGACAAGCAAGCTACTAACAAGCAAGTCTACTTGGCAAGTGAAAAAGTTGGTCACCTTCCAACTTTACTAATGCAAGTAGACAATCCAAAATGGCTGCAACTAAAGAATTGGTTGTGCGGGGGACACATATTTGTGGAATGTTATGAAAAAAATGAGTTTTTGTGCAATTTTAAGCACCGAATCTATAAAGATAAGAATGCGAGGGATATTGCACTAGAGGATATTGTAAAGTTATATCAGGTAAACATATTCTCTAGAAGTTTCCAGAATAAAATGTTAGGCCTACGTAAATTTTGCAAATGTTCCTTGTGAGAGATATTATTTAATATCGGTAAACAAATGTTATCAATAATCTTATCAAACCATTATTTCCTACCAATCAACGTGGCACGTGTACAGTTTTTATATACAATCACAAAATATAATACAACATTGTAGTACCGTGATTAGTTCCGGCAACATAATATTCGCGTTGTCAGCAAGTAAGGTATGAATGGCCGGCGGTTTTCATGCGAAATCTTCGGCACGTTTTCCAATCTCCATATTTAACACTTTAACCAATCTTTATAAGTTTTAATTAATAATGTTCAGCCCACACCCTTTAAACACTTAGTAGTAATGCTTAGAAAACTTGAGTAGATACATAATATAATATTATTATTGCATAGCAATCCAAATAGTTTATATTTAAACCAATCTACAAATTAATGAATTATTATTTTTAAGGAATATTTTAGGCCTATCAAGTTAGCATTTAACAAAATATTTTGTCATTAGTGTACCAAAATTTTAAATAAGATTTAAAAAACCTGCGTTAGGTCTATTTAAAAAATGCCCAAATGAGGGTTGTATTGGGATTTATTGACCATATTTTGGTTTAATTTTATTTATCATGTATGTTAAGTGAGTTAGCAAATCAAGAAAAATAATATAATAAATTTTTGGGATCAACTGAAATACATTTTAAACAATTAAGGAATTAAGAAATATGAGACATACTAATCACTAACTTTTTTATGTTGTTTATATTGTAATGATATCGATTTTCCTGGCTTTATTAACATTTGAGATCATATTTCCTTTTTTCAGTTGACTTGATTTAAACTAATCTTTTCTAAGAAACGGCCATGTTTCTTTTTTTTATTTCATTTAGCTGCACGTGTCAAGGGCATGGTCTGAATTCCGGGTAATATTGCGTAGTAAAAGAATAGCAGGTGTATAGAGACGCCAAGCCAGATTTAGTTTCGCGCTCAAAGATAATTTCCCTATTGGTCGATGAAAATAAATTCGAGATTATCTTTTTCTACGGGGTTCACAATCAACAAGGCAGTAAGACGCTTGGCTTGATGACGCCAGTTGAAATGAACTCCTCTTCTTAGGCAGTTGAGATAGAATCCTCGTCTTAGGTGGTTGAGACTGACTACTAGTCTTAAGTAGCTGATAGATGTGTGCAGAGATGTAATAACACATAGGCATTGCCTAACTAGTGTATCATAATGAATACAATATTCTACAGTTGATAAAATAATGTGCAAATAAAACTTAACATATATAAAGTACGAGGAAGTCTTAATATTCAACAATATCACCCAATTATATAACCTCTGAAAGTATAATATATAATTGTTACAAATGGCGCTCAACGTGGAGGTTTTATAAGAAATGGCACGACAAGAAGATTTAATTGTAATCGTTACAATTGACATACAACGTGAGGCAAGAAGACAGCTAGATTTATTGTATATGTTACAATTGACATACAACGAGACATAAATGTAAACTTTACAATTGGCATTCAACGCGGGGCTCGACAATAAAAATACATTTAAATGTAAATGTTACAATATAAAACAATTATTTAAACAGGTAAACTAATTATGACACATTGCATTTACTGAAAAATTGTAATTTATTTGTCCACCAATTCCTATTCTTTATTCACCCTTTCTAGATCCTAACACATAAACGTAATTAATATATACATATAAATAGCCTGAACGAGAAATGAGACGCAGTGATAAAAAAAAAATTGCACCAATAGAGAGATCAGTTAGCACAACTTCATTTTCAGCCATGTTTTTAGAAGCGATACTAATACAAGTGAAAAATGCGTGTCAACACAATTAGCATGCTAGTAAGCTAATACCACTAAACTTGCAATAGTCCACTAACACCGTGTCAACGGTCCTTTAATATTTAATTCAAATTAGCTATAGAATTATCCGAATCATGATGAACTATATAGCAAAGCTATATTTGATTTTAGATTACGTTTATAGCTACATCTAGATATCATGTTCTTTAAATTTAAAAATGACACCCTGGACACGGGAATAAAACCCGGGACCTTTAGCTTAGTACGCCAATGCTCTAACCACTGAGCTATCCAGGAGTCCTGTGCCCAGGGTAATACTTCACTCATATTCCTGGATAGCTCAATAGTTGGAGCATTGGCGTAGCAAGCCAAAGGTCCTGAGTATGATTATCATGTCCAGATGTCATTTTTCAATTTAAAGAAAATGATATCCGAATAATACAAAATAGTTTGCGGGATGGCTAGAAACCTCATTGTCTATCTATGTAGCCGAGTGGATTTTAGACAGACTGCAGGTCTGGTAGCCCAGTTAGAGCATAAAGTGTCCTTGTAGTCGAGTGCAAAGTAGACAGTTTTTGTGACATAGTATTATGCCTGATACACATTTACTGCACTGGCTATTTTTGACCGACTGACTCTTGTTTTTTGACTTGGAGATTTCTTCACTAACTACCCTTTTGTACATCGTCAAAAAAGATAAAGTTGTTTAACTTGTCATTTACAGATGAAATCTGTTACATCACCACTATTCAAATAAAATATTCAAAAATATGTTACCTTATACGACTCGCAATCAAATTACTACGTTTACGTCATATCTTCTTCTTGCCTTAATTCTCTTCCGTCTCCTCCCCCTCTCTAATCTCTCACATTTATGTCTAGTCTCAATGTCTATATTATAGAAATGTAAATTATGTAAATTTTCATGATCGAAATTTATTTTACTTAGAAGTAGTTTCACATTTCGTTTTTTGGCTGAAATTAATTTCAAAGGCTCTACATAAAATTTAAATGTTTTTGCCAATATTACATAGTACTAAATAGTTCTTATGGAAGAATGTAATCATAATATATATATATTAATTTGCATTTAAATTGGTACTGTACATTTAAAATATCTGTCCGACACCTTAGCTCAGTTAGCAACGTGTCTGTCTCCTGAACTAAGGGCCCTGGGTTCGATTCTCGACTTGGCCGAAAACTGCATAGTTGCTAAATGTGGGTTTACCATTTCACACTGATGAATTAATGGCAGGGGGCTGGTTGTTGTGCTTATCTTGAACAAAAACTGATCCCAGTCATAGGCTTGAATCAGTAATGCCTATTAAATATGGGCTCTAATGATAAAGAAAGAAAACAAATGATTCATATTTGTTAAAGATTAGTAATCAAGGATTATTGTCATTATTACTTAATCTGTGCAACTACAGTATTTTAGACATAGCTCATATATATATATAGTTTGCAGATCCGAGTCATGAAAGGTTGAGTTCCACACACTAAACTCAGCTGTGGTCTGCAATTTGTGGTCCACGGCCCAGATCCGACCCACTAAGACATCCCTTCTGACCCGCAAGGCCTGACTTTCAGAAGCCTAAATTACCTACCTGGACGAATAAACCAGATGATTAAAAATCAGACTAATTCTTAAATATTACTATTTAGTAATAAAGTAAGAATTGATATAAATTGTAAATACTCATTTAAATCTAATATGAAAAATTGCATTTCTTGTGTTCCGGTATTGTGTGAAAGTTGGGAGTTAGTGGTACAGGTAGTTCGTAGCGAGTCCTGCAAGTGCTCTTGGTTCAACTTGTTTCGCAGGGGAGCAGGCAAAGTGGTAGACAACTAAGTGGCCGACACGACTTGGATCAACTGCTAGACAAACTTTGATATCATCCAGTTAAGAGCAGGCTAAGTGACAGAACAGTTGATTCAATACACGATTGTCCTTGTTTACATTCAAATAATTTTTTCCCCCAAGCCGTCAGATTAACCTCACACTTCTCGACATATTTTTGTAGGGTTTGCTAAAGTAAAAATGTAGGTGAAAATAACTCGAACTAATGATGACCTTATAAAAGAATATCACGAATTGAACAGTCGCAATTAATTCTGCAACGCTGGCTGCAACATTAAAGAACAGTGAACTATCTTATTTTTATATTAATATATTAGAGGTGAGGAGGGTATAATTTAGAGAAAATCTACCCACATTTTCATGAAGAAAGAGTTGAAAACTATTGAATAAAAACTCCTTAGTGGCCTTTATTAAAACTTGAAATCTGACAAAAGTTTTAAAATAGTAATTAAAATTAGTAACCGGCAATAAGCGATAGTAAAAAGGATTTATATTTCTTAAAGAGGTAATTTTAATATCTAGCCTGTATATTCAGTGCTACGTATTTTTATTTACCACCGCGTTATACCTACTAGAGAGTTACTACCTGTTCGGGTTATACGCCTATATACTAGTTATGTTCATGTGTTTAGGGATGAGTAAGGTTGAATTTAGAAGATCTTCAACCGATTTTTCGTGGGGTGAGTGTGGAAAATCATTTATGAAAATACACCTTCATTCAACCAACTGGGATCAAACCTTGATGAATTAACTCAGCGTTTAAGGTGTCGGGTGGAGAATGATGCATAATTATTTAGTACCGTTTCAAACGGTTTCAGAATATTTTGAGGGATGGGTGGTAAGCAGGAAGGACATATCGTTTAAGGTACAAGATCTAAGCCATCAGATATCAAGGAGGGGTGGTAAGATGATGGATATATCGTTTAAGGTACAAGATCTAAGCCATCAGATATCAAGGAGGGGTGGTAAGATGATGGATATATTGCTTAACGTACAATATTTAAGCTGTCAATTTTTAAGGACCAGCTGGTAAACGGGGTGGGTAGTAAGAGGATGGATGGGATCAACACGGTCATGATCGAGCCAGACTACCTTTTGTTCAGGATGGATACAGGAAGTCGTATGGCTGAAAGGAGGTAAGAGTACAAGATGGGGACTGGAAGTGGTGCAGATCAAGGCTGGGGATAGGAGACCAGGAGGATAGGAGAGGAGCGATTGGCGGGCATGGTAAGAGAAGTGGATGAAGGCTGGGAGGAGAGTACGGGATGGAGACTGGAATCTAAACTCAAGGGAGGAGGGGGTCTGCAAGGGGCAGAACGACAAATATAGGGACATAAGGTACTCTTGTGTAATTAAAAACCGGTTAGGTTAGGTTAGGTTAGAGGAAAAAGTGATCCACCCCATTCAATGTGGTGAACTAATGTTAACTTTGTGGGGAAAGTGGTCCAGAACTATCATTTCAACCACTACTACTATGTTTATAACTTTGTTAGTTTTGAAATAACTTGTCTGTTACTTGAGCCACTCTTAACTGGATTCATCTCGATGTTTGTCAAGCAATTGGTCCTCTCGTGACGGCCGCTAGGCTGACTATCACTTTGTCCTCTTATATGGGAGTTTGTCTATCACTTGGCCTAGCTTTTGTTGATCGCTTGCTTGACTATCACTTTGTACTCCTATAATATATGATGGTCCAAGTCGTGTCGGCCACTTGACCCCAGCCCTCCAAATATTTTTATAGCTTGTTTAACAGTTTTTATGGTGCCGTTTCGCAGGCTTGTTTTGATGCTGCTCATTGCAGAGAGTCCCGCTCCGCAGTCACATGTAGACCCGAACATAGCCAACACGTACAGTTCAACGCGATATCTCGCACATTTTCATGTAATGAACTATCTGAATTAAACCAAAACTGTTCCAAGCTGCTGCTTTTTTTGTCAACATATTTAACTCGAACAAATTACAAAATATTTGTGAAAATAAATCTTCACGACTAAGGAAAAAACCTCAGAAAACGGCTCCTTGATGATTTTGGTAAAAAGGTAGAAATCGAGCCTTACGAATTGTTTGTAATACGAATTTGTTGATGTGGTCATACGGCTCGCAAACAAAATTAATTTCTGGCCGCTACACTATAAGCTACTAACTTCATATATAGCCCGTTTCGGTGGCCACATGGTCTAAGACAGCAGGCTTATCAAACTTGTGACCCTATCCATGGTTTTGTGCGTCCCGCGGTTATTTTAACGAACCGTCATGTAATGACACTATTCTTATTTTTATAAGCGTCGAGGAAATACAAGATTTTGGAATGTGATATTTGAGGATTTGTCATAGCATGGAGAATTCTGGCGTGTAAGGTTGGTTTACCAAATATGTAATATTTATTAGGCATGGATCAATTCTCAAAAATATTTTAATTTGAGCAACAGATACTTGCAAAGTTTGGCAGTACATACGTTTGTTATGAGTTTAAACCAAACATCCGAGAAATAAAACTCACTTTGACATAATATTTAAAGGCCAAAATTAAAACTATTGTTGTAAATAAATTTTCAAACATTTGTTTAAAAAATTTAGGGCTAGACCTTGGTTTTATATAGGAGGGCCTACTCTTTTCTATTTGTAATGAAAAGGTACTAAGTTGAAATTATTCTTACTTCAGATGACAATACAGAATTATATTTTGAAATGCTGCCCCTTCAGTATTTTCAATGTTGTTCTTTTTACGAAACGAGTTTGACACGCCTGACATAAGGCGTCACTCTCGCAACAGAATGGACTGACGATTAAGGAGATATTGGAGTTCGAGTCCGGTCGGGTGTACGGAGCGTCTTTTTTGATAAATAGTTTTCCACTCACCCTCCACACATATGTTGGTACATTCACTTTAAATTCAACCCTTCTCCCTAACACATTAATACATATGGGTATAACCTTAACGGGTAGTAAGACGCGGTGCTTGAAAAAATCTTTTTAGTATTTTATGTACAGACTTAAGTGTTTAGGTGACCGTGAATCATTTCCGTTTGGTGGAACGTCATGTGGTATACTCCACAGGGGCAGCCTCTGCTGCTCAACATCGCTGAATCCGTTGCTCCTGTAGCACTTGTACACTAACCAGGCATATTCAAGGGGAAATATTGAAAATACAATACATTATATTACTCCCCTATTCCAATGGACTTATAAAAATGCTATTGTTATTATTATTATTATTATTATTATTATTATTACTATTATTATTATTATTATTATTATTAGCACCGCGTCTTACTACCCGTTCGGGTTATACGCACTTACGCTAATGTGTAATGGTAGGGTGATTGTGAGATGAAATGGAGGACCTACAGTTTAACGTGGAATCCGAACCACGGTGGAGGCCTGGCATTCCCCACATTCACAAGATGTCTTGTCAGAGGTGAAGGAAGGGTTTGGTAATCAGATAAATCTGTGCTGAGACCGAGGATTGAACCCCGGACCCCCAGCACAGAAGTCCGACACCTTACCCCTAGACCACCAGGTCACAAAAAAAATGCTATTAATTATCTCAAAAGGATCATGGAAACCTAAACAATCTTTACGTATTCATCTGCCCTGACTAATATTCTCAGCGGAAAATTATATCCTGAAATCAAATTTCGGTGACTATGATAGGATTTCATTCCTTACCTTTTTTTCGGAGAACTGTTTTATGGCTGTAAGCTGTTGTTTTGGCCTCGGGTTGTACATATTAATTAAAATACATTATAACACACAGTCCACATTTTTAATGAAGTGGAGATCGGTCAAAAATTAATATACACTATACACAAAAATTTAACCATCAGGAAAACCACATCGGTGAGCACATAGTCTAAGGCATCAACAACGTTTGCTCTGGTCTACTGGTGCGTTTCTCTAAATAGTTTTCCACTCACACCTTCACGCGAATGTGGGTATATTTCTTCAAAATTCTTCCTTCCTCAATTAGAACCCATTGGCGAACAAATTATGTGGATAGCCTGAAATGTTAGTAAGATGCGGTGCAAAAAAATAATTCAAGAAAATCAACCAAGCCTAATTCTAAGGATACATTACTCATTGAAGCCACTATTATGAAGTAAAGAAAAGTACGGTTTCTAGGGGTTTTATATTCCTAAACCAAATAAGAGAGAGGGAGCATTTGGAGACCTTAAGGTGCGATGGAAGGTCATGCGAGGAAAATCCAGTATTTGTTTGCAGTTTTTATGGCAAAACGTTTTTTGAACACAAAAAAAATGCTCCAGTACAAACATATAATTTAATTTTCTTAACAAAGTAACCTCAACAGTTCTTGAATATCTGTCAAGAATGTTCTGGAATTTAATGACAACTTTATATCTTAATTTAAAAAGTTTGTCATCTAACGTCGTCATGCTCATGACAGGTATTGAGGAACTATTGGTATCACCACGTGAAGAAAACTAAACTCTAGGTTTGTACCTGAGCAATATATTTTTTATTTAGCAAAAAAATAAATTGCCATAAAAACGTCAAAAAACACATTTTCTCGCGTCCCCTTCCATCCCCCCTTAGCGACGTTGCCTACTCGGAGGTTTCGAAGCTATTTTGCAAAGCGGGTTGCATCTTAACTTGACGCACCTAAGCAATAAGCACTATCACACTTAGACACCAATGTACAATATATATATATATATATATATAGAGAGAGAGAGAGAGAGAGAGAGAGATAGAATGGGAGAGGGAGGGATTTAAATGAGAATGTTACCCTGAGAGATCTCTTGTCTATGTGCTGATAACCCTTTCCCTCTTCCTCTGACGAGCTTACAATCACTTTAATATTTGCGCCTTGAAAACATTGACCTGCTTTTTATTTTACCTTCTTCTTGTTTCTTATTCTAGATAGATATAATAATATGCTACCAATGACTTTTGTAAATCCACATCCTGGCAGGAAGACTCCTAAAGGCCATGTTCGTGACAAAACAAATAGCCTAAGTTGTAGACGATTTATAAAAAAATACGTTTACAAAAAACTACTTAAGGGTAAAATAATATTTTTGTGACACTGTAGGGCTAATTTTAGAATAATGTAAGAAGTCATGTTTTTTTTTGTTTCGACGCTATATCTTTAAAACTCTCCGAGTAAAACGTGAATTCATTTCCATGGGAAATCGTATCTTGACCGACCGTGACGTCACAGGTAGGCAAAGTCCTTTACAAAAAATACAATTCCATTATTTGTAAACTACCCTCAAATATATAGGCTATTTATTTATAAAAACCAACGTAGTAGCAGCCCGTATATACACATTTTGAACCAAAACGTTAAAGCTACTCTCAAAAATTTTCAAATTAAAAATAAATTTGGTAAGTTGCCTTTAAACAAACTACCCCCGTTAAACACTTATACGTTAGAGCCATTTTTTTAAATTCGAATTTTCGAAAATCAATCTTTAATAAACCATATTTAATTTGAGAGCTAAAATTAAAAAAAAAAAATTCCCTGGCTATTACCATATAACGTCCAAATATTAAGTTTGAACAAAATCTATCAAACCTTGTCAGCTGCAGCTCAGGAACAAACAGTCAGGCATGCGTGGGAACAGACAGTCAGGCATGCGTGGGAACAGACAGCCAGGCATGCGTGGGAATAGACAGTCAGGCATGTGTGGGAACAGACAGTCAGGCATGTGTGGGAACAGACAGTCAGGCATGCGTGGGAACAGACAGTCAGGCATGTGTGGGAACAAACAGCCAGGCATGTGTGGGAACAGACAGCCAGGCATGTGTGGGAACAGACAGACAGGCATGCGTGGGAACAGACAGTCAGGCATGCGTGGGAACAGACAGTCAGGCACGCGTGGGAACAGACAGCCAGGCACGCGTGGGAACAGACAGCCAGGCATGCGTGGGAACAGACAGCCAGGCATGCGTGGGAATAGACAGTCAGGCATGTGTGGGAACAGACAGTCAGGCATGTGTGGGAACAGACAGCCAGGCATGTGTGGGAACAGACAGTCAGGCATGTGTGGGAACAGACAGTCAGGCATGCGTGGGAACAGACAGCCAGGCATGTGTGGGAACAGACAGTCAGGCATGTGTGGGAACAGACAGTCAGGCATGCGTGGGAACAGACAGCCAGGCATGTGTGGGAACAGACAGTCAGGCATGTGTGGGAACAGACAGTCAGGCATGCGTGGGAACAGACAGCCAGGCATGTGTGGGAACAGACAGTCAGGCATGTGTGGGAACAGACAGTCAGGCATGCGTGGGAACAGACAGCCAGGCATGTGTGGGAACAGACAGTCAGGCATGTGTGGGAACAGACAGTCAGGCATGCGTGGGAACAGACAGCCAGGCATGTGTGGGAACAGACAGTCAGGCATGTGTGGGAACAGACAGTCAGGCATGCGTGGGAACAGACAGCCAGGCATGTGTGGGAACAGACAGTCAGGCATGTGTGGGAACAGACAGTCAGGCATGCGTGGGAACAGACAGCCAGGCATGTGTGGGAACAGACAGTCAGGCATGTGTGGGAACAGACAGTCAGGCATGCGTGGGAACAGACAGCCAGGCATGTGTGGGAACAGACAGTCAGGCATGTGTGGGAACAGACAGTCAGGCATGCGTGGGAACAGACAGCCAGGCATGTGTGGGAACAGACAGTCAGGCATGTGTGGGAACAAACAGACAGGCATGTGTGGGAACAGACAGTCAGGCATGAGTGGGAACAGACAGTCAGGCATGCGTGGGAACAGACAGCCAGGCATGTGTGGGAACAGACAGTCAGGCATGCGTGGGAACAGACAGTCAGGCATGCGTGGGAACAGACAGCCAGGCATGTGTGGGAACAGACAGTCAGGCATGCGTGGGAACAGACAGTAAGGCATGTGTGGGAACAGACAGTCAGGCATGCGTGGGAACAGACAGAATTTTACAAGATTTTAGAAAACATTCTAAAAAAACCAATTGCAAGCCCCTGCTTTTCTTAGGATCGAGGGTACATAAACTCGTATAGCCCGAACGGGTAGTAATACGTTGCGGAGACAAAATCCTCTACCAGTACAACATCCATCCTCCCGCCCGACATCTCGTCATTGTGAAAGAGGAAAACTAATTCTCACCGGCAATACATGTTTTGACCGTGCCGAGATTCTAACTCGGGGCCCCTCAGCTAAGTGGGCAGGCGCGCAACCAACTGATATAAAGAATCGGACACAATTTCCCGGCATTTTGTTGGTTACAATTCGACTAAATTCCTTGACTCACCGCTACCAAGGGTTGGGGTTGGTCGGGAAGGAGGTGCTACCATGCGTCACCATCCTGTCCCGTGACTCATGGGCAAGTGGGTCCATGGTTCAGTGCCCGTCACAGCTCAGACTCGCCAGAAACTAGGGGGTTGTTCCGTTTTGAAATCAGCAGTAGACCTATTCATATCTGTCCACATTCAATTAATGCAAGATCGCCTTTGTGGTCTAGTGGTCACAGTTCATAACTACAGATCCAGAAGCCCTGGGTTTGATCCTTGGTGCTTCCAAAATCTATCTATGAAGCAGTGGATCTGAAATGGTGTCAAACTCATCCTCGTGAGGACAAATGAGGAGATATTTGAATCAAGAAGTAGCACCTCCGGTTTAAAAAAGCGGCTGAAAGGCTCGTTGTGTTGACCACACGACACCCTTTATCTGCTAATGTTGGTACTATCATCGGCCAGTATGACTATCTTTCAGGTGGGTTCACACTATGGAGAGTTTTCAGTGAAAACAAACCGTATTTTAATGTTTATATATATGTGTGTGTGCTTTTTTGGACGATTGACAATTAGTGAGCGCATATAACATTATAGGCATGTTGTGTTTATTCATTAGATATATTTAGCGTGCACTTTCAGAACTCACACATTATATAAGTGCGTCAGACAGAGATAGTAGAGGAAGAGAGGCAGATGGTATGGTTATGTAATGAAGATGGGAAAAGAGAGGATGCTGAAGAAAATGTTGGGAATGAAGTATGTAAGAAAAATACCTCAAGGGATGCCAATAAAAAGATTGGAGGAGCAGATAGCAGAAAATGTGCAAGTGAGAGTAGAAGAATGAAAGCAATTAAAGGAGCAAGGATAGAGGAAGAAGGAGGCATTTTATTAAGCTGACCCGGCCACAGGCTGGAAACAATTCATGATGGTGATGACAGAGTAATTTAATTCTGGAACAGAAAAACATTCCCTTCCTGGTTGTTAATTTATCATTGGGATTTGGAAATATAAGAAACCTTAACTTCATCAGTCATAATAAATTGAGCCTCGCTGGTAATTTTTATTATTATTTATTATTATTATTTAGCTCCGCGTCTTACTACCCGTTCGGGTTATACGCTTTAAGTACTAATTACGCTAATGGATTAGGAATTGGGAAGGTTGAATTA
>CABFVZ010004907.1:25934-40009 GCA_902151445.1 Timema monikensis | reverse complement strand
AAAACTATTAGATTAAAAATTTAAAGGACTGAAAATGAAGTTAAAGAATTGAAATTTAAAACATATATTACTTACAACTTTGGTTATGGTGTACATAAATTATAATTACCATAAAACCCCACCTTTCCTATAATCAACCATTTGATAGTTATAAAGATAATTAAATTAGGCCTAGACGAATGGTAAATGAACAATGTATTTATCAGTTTAGTACTCTCAGTATATTGAGCGTATTAATATGTAAACAAAGGCCAAATAATATAATTTTATAAATGAAATGGTTGAGAGCTAATGGCCTAAAACCCTGACTTCTTTAAACTTGAATATTTGTTCCACGCCGCTAGCGTCCACTCTGTTGTACCATACAATATTTTGACCCTCAGGTACGGTGGTGAAAGAACACGGATATTGAAATTCAGCCAGAGCGACTTCCCGTAAGGTTTCGAGTGTAAGACTGTAAGAAAGTTGCGTGGTGAAATTCGTGAGGGTATTTTTCGGGAAATATCCCATAGAGGTGTCACTCGGCAAAGTGATGTGAAACTGGCCCTTCATGGTAGGGCGCTGACGTAACTGGCAGGAATCCAAGAATTAAACTTGACGGGGTAACCTTTACAATGAACATACACTTTTTTCTGTCACCTTTACTCTTGACACGTAGTATTTTATCATTTTTAAAAGTTTCTGGAAGACGAACGCATTATAATTCAGGTTCATAAAAGTCCCCTCCTCCTCTTCACCTTCAAGATTGGTCAGCCTGTAGTACGACAGGTTGTCGCAACACGACACTGCTGACTTTGAAAATCTCTTCGCTCCAATTGCTTTCGTAGCCCTTTTCAAACAGCATTTTGGGTTTGCTATTACGCACCGTGTCACCAACTTTTATTTTCGGCTTACCATTCAAGTTTGGACGCCTTTTGCCGTACAGATTATCTCTGACTTGAAGCACATTAGTTTCTGAAACGTCAGTAGGCGCCATCTTGATACTGGAATGTTTTGCGCTGTTGTAAGACTCGACTAGATTTTGTAGGACGTCCACATACCGATACATGTTATTTATGGTAGAGTAGCACCACATGAATCCTTTCAGAGTTATATTGAATTGTTCCACGATGCTTGCTTTCACGTCTGGATTATGAGTGGTGTAGTAATGCATATACGTGTTTAACAAGATAGCATGGTCGAGGTTTCTTCCATCCAAGACGAGTAGCGTCGTGAGAGACGCATTTCGGGACATTTTCAAACAAAGTGGCCGTAAACCTCTATGTGAGCAATTACACTGCACCGTCGTTGTATTTTCTGAGACTTCGCATATCGTTGAGATCGGCTTGCCAGAGATCTTCACCACGTACTTGTTGCATGAAAACTTTTTTATCACTGGTTTGTGTAGGGTATAAGCGTCCTGCGCACGAAGCCATTCTCGTACTTTTTTGGGATCTTTCTTGGATGCCTTTATGTGTGATGCCGCCCCTCCAAACCTTGCAGGATGAGAAGGGTCGTAGTAGATGTCGGCTAAACGGTCCATTAAGCTCTGAACGGCAGCCACATGTTTTCATCCACCCTCCTCGGTTTATTCTTCTTAGGGCGTTGCGATGGTGTAAGTGGTTGTGGTATGGGCGTCGGATCTCTAATGTGCACCAAACGTTTCGGGTTTACAATAAATTCTTTCGGAACATTTATTTTTTCAGCGCCGTGAGAAACTCTCGCCACCCTGATGGCTCGCTGTGTCTTCTTGCTCTGACCAGAACGTTGACTAAATCCACAATATTCGATCCACGGAGAGGCGTATCTTGAATACTTACTTTTCCCTTTGAGTCCCAAGAGATGCTGCCTCGGGACTAAATTTGTTCTAGTAAAAGTTCAGCTTTTTTACGTGCCTGTGCTGGTATAGTATTAAGTACAGCAGGGATGCGAAGTACAGGCACTTCAGGGGTTGTGGTGGTGGCGGCGGTTTCAGTTGACGCAGGGTGTTGACTAAAGTGTAGATGGCGCTGTAGCACTTGTTGGTATAAAGTCCATTTAGAATTGTCAAGTTTTGAAGAGAGGATTTTTTTTCCATTTCCTTGTCCAAGTCTGAGACCACTAGATTTGTAGCCGATACCGCTTGTTGGTGGTGCTGCTTCGTAACGGTGTAATGTTTCCGGGGACACCAATATCATCTTTTTCGTGTGTTCCATTATTTACTTGTTGAATAAGGAACCGAGGACCCGGCTAATTAAAGAGGCTGAAAGTAAGGACAAGAACGCTCTTCTCTTCTGAACGAGTAGTCATCTCTTCTTCTTCCAGCACTCTCCTCGTTTAACCAGCTTGTGCAACACCTGCTTGTGAGCACGTAACTTTGTCTTCTGCGCATTTTTCAACGGCACCCACCCTTTTAGTGTTGTAGGCACACTCGCAATCAGAGTCAATTAGTTTCTTGTCGGCCGTTTTCATCAAGGCGACACGTTGCTGCAGATTCATGCGATACATCGCACGTAGCAGAGGGGCCTGCTTCAGCACTTTGGGACTCATAACTATGAAATGATCTGTCATCCGGAAGTGTTGATGTTTTTATATCTTTTACGTGGTAAATACACGCAGCAGCCGACGTTTGTGTGGGTTCTATATCTGTACCATTCTGGTGTACCTTGTTTGAAATCTAACAATATACACCCGTGAGGCGTACTTGTAGCATCAGTGTAAGCCTCTTGAAAAACACGGGGAATTTCAGGACAGACTTGCAGTGCAAAGTGTTGAATCTGAGCTATATCCCTGGGATTTTTAAAAAGCACGATATAATGTGCGTTTAAGGAAATGTCTCTTTGGCCCTTGCCCTGGTGGAATATATTTTGTGTAAAGTACATGACGCTAATATTTTGATGGTGGCATTCTTTGGTGAAAGGATCGATGACCACTTCGTCAGCTTCACGCATCAGGTCGTCCAAGATAATCAGCTGTGGAGAGTCATTACAGATGTCATCCATTTCCGGCAAACCCTTACAGAATATGACGCTGGGACTTGACCCGTCTTATTCGAATCCCGGTTGTCATAAAGCATAATAACATGTGATTTTATCAAATTTAACGTAACACATTGTATCCAAGTGACGGATAAAGTCTGCTACAAAATGTGACCTTCCACACCCGGAAGGGTCTCTTATGATGGACGAAAATGGATGTTTCAACTTGTCCATAATATTTGAGACTGAGCTTATAAGTTATATGAACTTATATTTATAGGATAGGAGAGTGATGGAGGGTGTGGCCGTTAAAACACAAACATAACAGTTTTTAAAATATTCATTTACAATGATGAAAATTATACACACAGTGAAAAATATAATGTGAATATTTACAATATATATTTATATATAGTGGGAATAGTGGCCTCAGTACTAAATATGGTTCAATATAATATATACATAGAGCTGGTTTCAATTTAAAAGCTAATATATATATATATATATACAATCAGTTTAATATATTTGACTAGAATTAAAATAATTATATATAAGAACAGTTTATTATATTTGACTAGATATATATAAATAAATATTTAATTGAATAGAAAAAAATCAGGTAGGTGGAGGATTGTACTGGCGGATAAAAAAATATAAAAAAGTAACCCGGGTGCTTAAAATAAATCAATAAAAAATATTCGTTTTTTCATGCAGAAAAAAAGTTAAAATCTAAAATTCTTTGAAAAAAGGTATGTCAGTGGAACTGTCTAGAGTGAAAGAAAAAAAAGGTGATTATTCAGCATGTCTAAATGATCACCTTTAAGTCATTGCGAGTGCGTTTACAAGGACTCTGATACCCAAACGGCAACGTAATATAATCATCGGTTATCCGAAGTTTGGTGTCCTTTAGTCTTTAGACTTTATTCTGCGAAACGATACATACAGTCACAAAACCTTTTCTTACAATTTTGTGCGGTATCTGTATGTATCTTTCCGCAGCCTGTTCAGTGACCACCGCTTTCAGAACGTCAAGATTAACGTCGTTCCATTTGCAATAGTACATGGTGATCCCGCAAAACTTGCACACAGTTTTTGTTTGGTCAGGATCGCCACCAACATAAACTCGGTACGCGTAATTATTAGGACCGCCAGATACAAAGGCACTAATGTAGCTTCCCGGACCATAATCCTGAAAGAATTTTAAATCAAGTGTAAAAAGCAAGTTCATGTAATGAGGGATTGCAGATCCAGTAAGGGGAAATAACGGCCATCCATAATGGATAGAACGCAGTGCTTTAGATGTGGTAAAATGGGGCACCTGGTGAAACAGTGTTTTGTGGAAGTTAACCATCGCCAAAACGAGAAAGGAATCGTAGAAGCTATGAACTACGGTCCTCAAAGAGAATTGTCCCCACGGTATCAGTAAAAGAAGATGAATGCACTAGTGAATTGGTGTTAGCATTTATTTCAAAAGGGGGAAAAATATCGATTTCTAGTAGATAGTGGCAGACAAATTTCTTTAATGGGGCAAAAAATTGTAGTCCATGAAAATGTCAAAGACGAGATTCGAGATTTTGGGCTTATCAGGTTGCAAAATGCAGAAATTGGGAGAAGTTGTGGTGGATTTAGAGATAGGTAAGAAAGCCTATAGAGTCGCGTTTCAGGTGATGGAATGTCGGACCGATGCGAGCTATGATGGCATATTAGGCCAACTTCCTGACTAAAAACTCAGCAGTAGTAGATATACCCAAGCAGATGTTACTATTAGAGGATGTCCTTAATGAAACATCTGATTAGGACAAGTATAGCTATAAAGAGAGTATTTAACCTGGTTTCTGCTATGAAGGTTGTTCGAGTCCGAATATTCTTAACTGTTGGTGAGAATCTGTGCCCAGGCATGAGGAGAGTCATAAGGATATTGGGGAAGCTTAGGGGTAAAAGCTATATTTGTTTGATCGAGCCATTGTTCACAGACGACTTTTTAAACACTCAGCAAGTGTATTTGCAATGCGACATCTGTGTGAGCTCTTTGACACAAGGTAACCCAGATATACCAGTAGGGTTGAGATACCCAGGAACCACACAATAGCCGAGTTGCATTTGATA
This sequence comes from Timema monikensis, assembly GCA_902151445.1. NCBI lineage: Eukaryota > Metazoa > Arthropoda > Insecta > Phasmatodea > Timematidae > Timema > Timema monikensis. The sequence goes on along the minus strand of CABFVZ010004907.1, from coordinate 34,967 downwards.
AAGGAAATTGACATCGTAGAAGATGACTAGGAGTTAACTTTGGAAGGGAACGAGTGCAGAGTGAACCAAAGACCCACATTTCCAGAGAAATCCAGGGTAGACAGATTATCAGCAAGTGTAAGTGTGCGTAGAAAAATTATTCTTCTTTCAGAGAGAGGGGAAAAAATGTGCAAGTGAAGTGAAACCACTTGTTTTGTTTGTAGCTCATCGAGCGTAAGAATGTAAATAAGTTTGGACCGAAAATAAAAAATAAAGTCAAATTATTTCTTTGCTATTGGTTGTATGATTATCCCATTTATTCCCATCGCCCCAGTATTGGGGCGGTGAACTTTTTATTTTTTTTCTATCCATCTATTTGGTTGTTCCGGAAATTTCTCACTTTGAATTACTAGGTTGGCGATAACTCAAACTGTTGGTAGCAGTTATTTCATCATAACAAAATTATTAATAAAAGGGTTAAAGTTTAGAAACAGCTTATTGAGGACATCATGTCAACAAAGAAAACGTGTCTATTGTCACTGTATTTTTTACTATTATAGTTATTTATTGTTTGTTTCCACTTTATTATTAGTTGATTTATTGTGCTTAATAGTAATATCACCAATAAATAAAATATTACTCTGTAAATAATAACAAATACATTGGTGCCCCAATATAGGTGCGATGGGAATGAATGAGTAGTTGGATACAAAGTTTTTATCTTTTTATTTTTTGGATTTCAGTCTAACTTTAGATGGAATTATTTCAATTTTGGATTATGATGAGAACATATCAGAGGCAAAGATCTTCATGGGTCCTCCTGAAAACCCCTTACTTAGTGATGAAGACAGTGAAGATGAAGATTTTATCAACCCAGACATCAATAATCTCAGTGGTAATCAACTTCGTGCTACAGCAGAGTTGCACGCCAAGTACCTTCAAGACACAGGTATTGTTAGTACAATAATGGGTGAAGAAGATATTCCAGAAGAATACCTAGAAAATGTTAACACACCAGATAATGAAAATAAGTCTAATAGAATAAAAACTATAACTCCTGGCTGAAAGTGGCATCAGAACCTACTTGGGAATAGCCTGAATGGCTTCAAAATAATTATAGTCCTGTAGAGATTTTTGAAATGTTTTTTGACAATAAAGTACTATATCTCATAGTTAATTGTTCAAACAACTATGCTTTTCAGAAAGGTAATATAAAATTCAAGGTAACTATCAATGATATCAAAGTGTTTTTAGGAATCCTCTTGTTGAGTGGATATTGCAGTGTACCAAGGTATCCAATGTATTGGGAAACTTCAAGTGATACTCATAATGAAGCAGTCTCAAAAGCAATGTCAAGAAATACTTTTGAAGACATTTTGAAATATTTACATGTATGTGATAATTTAACACTAAATGAGAATGACAAGTTTGGTAAAGTTCGTCCGCTCTAGTTGTTACTAAATAAGAGGTGGTTAAATGCGTTCCCTAAAGATGCAAATGTATCAATTGATTAAGAAATTGTGCCATATTACGGTCGTCATGGTGCTAAACAACACATCCATGGTAAACCAATTCGTTTTGGCTACAAAGTGTGGTGTCTTTGTAGTAGCCTTGGCTATTTAGTTCAAGGGGAGTCCTATCAAGGTGCATCTACAGGGAGTAGGCCTACACATCCCGAGCTAGGAGTTGGAGGATCTTTTGTTATTGACTTAGTTGACAAACTTCCACATGGACAGTACAGCTTTTATATATATAGTTTCTTTCTTTACCTCTGTTCGTCTACTAGAGGAACTAAAAGTAAAGGCAACTACTGCACTGGCACTATTCGTTCAAATAGAATTGAGAAAGCATCTCTTGGAAGAAGCATCTACTCTGAAGAAAAAAGTAAGAGGTTCTTACTCCCAGCTGACAGATACAGATAGTGGAATAACTTTGATAAGATACCATGACAACAATATTGTAATGGTTGCTTCTACTCTTCGAGGGGCTAAACCAATTGGTAAAGCAAGGAGATGGAGCCACAAAGAAAAGAACAGAATTCACATTGACCAGCCTGCCTGTATTATCAACTATAATTGTTATATGGGAGGAGTAGACAGACTCGACCAAAACATCTCAACTTACCGAGTAAATGCACGCATGACGAAGTGGTATTGGCAGATGATCATGTTTCCTCTCAATGCCTCTGTGAACAACGCATGGCAGTTGTATCGTTTGACATCCAAAGGAAAGGAAGATAAACTAGATCTACTAGGCTTCACTCGATTCATTGTACAAACCTATCTAAGTACAGCATAAGAGTAGCTCCAGGACCATCTCCAAAACGTTTGAAAAATCGAGTGTGTGATGACATACGACTTGATGGGCTAAATCATGTGATTGTAAAGAGCATGACGCAAATTCGATGTGGGGAGTGTCATAAAACTACAACAATGAAATGCAAGAAATGCAATGTTGGATGTCATGTACATTGTTCGGAGATGTTTCATTCTCGCTGAAAGACTGCTAATGAAGCATAATATTGTAATTTTCCTACTCAATATGACCAAAATTAAATTGTAATAGTAAATAATCATTTTGTAGTAGTATTTTAATCACTAATTTTAATAAAACTAATTTTTTACAACTATTTTATTCACCTTTAAAATTCATTAATAACCTCTACCCTCTCTATCCCATCGCCCCATTAATGGGGCATGTCATTATTTCAAAATGCCGCCATAAAAATATTTGAAGTTATATTATTGTTATTATATCCTATTATAACCATACAAATGAATATTAAGACATTTACTAAAAAAAATAGTTCTGGGAATAAATGGGATAAGGAAAAAAATCTTTTGTTTATTTCTCATATGTTATTGTGTAAATTAACTATGTTTCCAGGAGGATTAACTATAGTAATTTTGTTGAAAAGTCATTGGTTTTATCTCAACAGGAACCTGATTTTTCAAACCTCAGATATAGGGATAGCGTTTAAATATACAAGGAAAGTAGTAGTTTCAGAAAATATCAATCAAATAGTTTTAGATTTTAGCATAATGTATTTGCTATAAAAGCATAAGCAGTTAAGAGATTCACTAAAACCTGTTCACAATTTAGGAACAGGATTATTTTTTGGAAATAATGAAAATGATACTTGGTCCAGTCATTTACAGAATTATTTAGGGCAGCTAAGGAAAGTTTTCCATACATTTAGTGCAGAATTAAGTAACCTAACCAACTTGATGCCAACCATGACGCATTGTAGAGAAATATCTTTAATTTAGGAGGGAAAGTCCTCAAAAGTTTTAGATTCCGAATATTTGTCCTTGTTACAAGAAAAGTTGTATCAGGAACAAGATGGATTATTAGTAGATCATAAGAACCAATTAACACTTGTGAAAGAGTTACAGGAGAAAATATTAAACAATATCTGATTCGTTAACAGGTGAGCACAAAATTAAATTGAACATTATCAAAAGTTGTATTTATAATATAGTGTTAGTATAAAGTCTTGGTTGAGGGGGATGCACACCCTTACTTACCTCTCATGTGGTTTAGTGTTCAGAATATCAGAAGGGTTGAAAATGTTCGGTTGGAAATTAGTAATTTCCGTTATGCTTTAGAGAATAGTTCGCGTAATCAGTTAAGCAGCATGCTTATTGAACCGGAGTTATTTTTAAAACGACCTACCCTGATAAGTGAGAACATTCGACCACCACTCTTATTGATCCACCCCATAAAAGCAATATATGTACATGATTTTTACATAATGAGTTCCGTTAATGCCATTTTTATAAGAGATAGTTTGCAATAATTAATTGTTAATGTACCACTGTCAGAGAGGGTAAGAATTTTTTAACGATATCAAATTAATACCATTCCAATAGCTTGTAATAAGACAGTAACCTTTATATAATTTGATCTGGACGAGATGTTTTTAATCATTAAAGACAGAAAGTATTTCGGATCGCTTGTTCAGAGTTATTTTAGAGTCTAAAGGGCAGCATTTTGTTATCTGTCCGAAAATTTTTATTGTTGTTGGATAGCAATGTGGAGGATTAAGTTTTCAATCTATTTATTGTGTTTTTAATTTATATATATCTAAAAGTGATGCTTTTGTTTGTAAATAAAGTGTAAGTCCCCCTCCTTCAATAACTAAAACTTTAACTCCCACAGGTAGAATTGTAAATGTCTCAGATTGTGAACAAGTTGGTCCACTGTCAGTGTGACATTGCCAATCAGTTTAGTTGACACTAGGGCAAGTGATTATTCATGATGTCATATTTATATATCCACTAATCCCCCCGTATCATCGGCCATAACATATCCTGACCACAATAGGCTCACAGTTGGATAGTAGGGGGTGGTGACATATTTATACACATAGCCTGATCTGCAGTAGAATATAAAAATGAGCTCAGTATAATTGATTAATAAAGGAAAATAAAAACACCAAGGGCACGAATAAACGGTAATAATCACAATCATACCTAGCTTCAAATGCTAATATTTATCTAACGAATAATTTCTAAGATAAAGGCAATTTTGTTGTTCGTTTGTATGCAAAAAAATGTATATGTACGAAGAAGCAACTTCAATAAAATCTGATCAAATAAATGATATAATATGTATGCCATGTTTAGGGCTCTTAATAAATTGTCTCCTTTAATTCTTGATATGATTTCATCTTTCCTTGAGTTCGTGTTGGTATACCTTGTTTATGCAATATTAGTCTATCATTGATAAATTTAAACTAAGCTTTAGCGCATTTAACAATCTCTTGTACTTTCTATATTTCTTATAAAAAGGGAAATGGTTCAATTCTATTACTTTAAAGTTAATGAAACTATTAATGCTCCAATTTAAAATAATTATTAATTAGGACTTTAAGGAATTTGAATACGAATGTTATCAGCACTTAAAATTGTATACAAGAATCAATTTAGTTTAAAACATATTAAAAATATAATTGCACTGAAAAAAATATGAAACGTGCAGAAAAGGAAACTGATTTATAGGTAAAAAAACTAACAACCAAAAACAAAGTATATATAAAGAAACGTGCAGCCAATCCAAACAGAAGTCACAGAGTGTGTTGAAATATGTTGGTAACGTAAGTAGTTTTATGTAATTGTGTGTTAACTAACGGTAAATTTACTTATTTAGAAGATAGGTCAAAACGTATAGCCGAATTATACGAATAAAGAAATAAAATTGTGGATACAAAACCCCTTAAGAAAGCCCATTATAAATCATTGAATATAACAGAGACGAATAGCGGCCAATTTTAGAACTAGCTGAGATCGCTGTTCTTATCGGTAAAATATTGATAACTTTAGTTATTTAACCACTTTTGAAACAAATATTCTCAAGATACTTTGAACTGTAGCAAGTATAATCAGTCTGTCTGATATTTACCATTAGCTAATATAAGTGTGTTTATCAATCTCTTCAAATAATCATGTGCTCCTGAATGGAATCAAAACAAGTCAAGTCTTACGTAGGTATCCTTAATACTGTATTATTTCATACACAACTGTCAGAATTATATAAATCTAAGAACACATTAAAATATATTTCTCTCAATATGTACTAGATATCAATAAATTAAGGATGATACAAGCTCAACTAGACTGTCTTGTCAAGATAAAATACTCTGCCAATCATCAGAGTATGTTGTGACGTATAAAGTATCATTACTTCACTGTCGAGGAGTTATAAGTTTTAAATATTGAGACATAATATATACTTATATAAACATTAGTTTTTGTTTACATTTTTCACTTAATGTCATTCGACAGTTAACATTTGATTGCACAATTTTAACAAGTGGAGACTATAATTATAATCTATAAATAGTGATCCAATGACCCCTTATAGCCCGTGTTTTGAAATCGTTTGATCCCTTTCTAGAGCTTATAACACTTGTTAAAATTATGCAATAGAATTTTTATTACCAAATGACCTTAACGACGTTGCCTACTTTATGAATTCGAAGCTATTTTATGGAGCGGATTGAATCTTAACTTGTCGTACTTCACTCCAAGAACATCACGGTAGCGTTTGGAATAGAATGACAATAAGAAAATCTCCCTGCGATGCCTCTTGTTTACCTGCTGGGAACACGTCCCCTCTTACATTGACGAGTATACACACTTACTCTTCTCTTTTCCTCTGGACAGCATTGACTTGTATTCAAAAATTATCTTTTTCTGGGTTCCTATTATAGATGGATATGTTTCCATGGACTTTTTAAATAGATCGAATAGATAGATATTTTTTTTGTAAAAATGTGAGCCTATTTTTAGAATGATTATTAAAAATGTATGGTTTTTGTTTCAACGTTTCATCTTTAAAACTCGAAAAATAATACGTAATTACATTACTAAAACAATAAAACTATCTTAGGAAAGACCACTCCAAATAGATTCTAAGGGAGTAAAATTTCAAAAAAATTCCAGGAGATAACCATTTTTGATTATTCCCCCCCATCACCACTATACAAATTTCCGCCACCATTGACCGAACCGGGATACTTCTAATAGAGTTAATAGTTTTTGCTTGTGTAAAGGAAGAGTACCCCCCGGCCACATAGTTCAAAATTATAGGTAGGTCAAGTGACCTGGTGGTCTAGGGGTAAGGTGTCGGACTTGTGTGCTGGGGTCCAGAATTCAATCCTCGGTCCCGGCACAGATTTATCTGATTACCAAACCCTTCCCTCACCTCTGACAAGACGTGTAATAATCACAACTTGTGAATGTGGGGAATGCCAGGCCTCCACCGTGGGGTTATGTGTGCAGAGCTCCGTGTTTATGTGCGTAAAAAGTGGTAAAAATGTACAAATAGATTAAAAAAGTATATACATCTTGCGCAGGATGTCGAGAGGGAAAATTTAAAAAGTAGTTGAAGAGGATCGATTCACCGGTGTGCCGCCTATGAACAGTTCTCCTTTTGGGGATGAAGGAACTTAAAGGTCAGCGATTTTATGGTATGGAAAAATCCGGGTAAAAATTAGAAACATTTGGTTTTAGAAAAGACGAAAATCGGACAAGAACTTTAGGAGATATTAAAGGTTAAAGATGGGGTCATGGGAGGTCACCTCTGCCTTCCGGGTGATTTTCCTAAGAAAAGTAAATAGTAGGGGGTAAAGGGTACTTCTGAAGCAAAATTGTTTAAGAGAAATAACTTTAACAAATGAGAAGATAAACCATTCAATATAGATATATAAATGATCGGTATTGAAAGAGGAATAAGAATTCAGTGGTGGACATAGAACAATTAAAATAAAGGTAAAACTTTTTAAGTTGAGTAGTTGGTGTCTGGGGTAGTACAGACTGGTAAAGTGGGTCGAGAGTAGAACAGAAGATAAATTTCAGTGGCGTAAAAAAAAAGAAAGACATGTCTAATGACGGTGGAAAGGCTGGGTATAAGGAAGGGTACAATGGCGATAGTGAGGATGAGGAGCCTTTGGATGTGGTTCGCGATAAACTTAAGGTGGAGGAAGAAGGCGGTAAATTATGGCAGGAGTTCACGGAATGTTTGGAGGAATGTATTAAAAGAACAGGAGGTAAATCTGGTCTTAGGACCACTGAGAAAGTAACTATTATTTACATGAGGACGCTGGAGAGGTTGGCGAATAAAAAAGGGCAGGTGGAGCAACTAGAGAAAGAGATTAGAATATTAAGAGAGAATAATATAGAATTAGAGAAGAAATGTGCAATACATACTGCAGAGGAAGAAAAGAAGACATATGTACCCACATATGATGTGGTAGTGGCCACTAAAAAGACTGGGTTGATGGAAGAAACCGAGAGCAAGGTGAGACAGGTGGATGAAAGTAAGAGACGAAGCACGGTATATATTAAATCCAAGAAGGGGAAAGGTGTGGATTATGTGGAAGAGTATCTTAAAGAGATGATAGACCCTAGACAGAATAGAATGAAGTTTAAATATATGCGGAGAGTGGGAGAATACGTGGTCGTGGAGGCAGCGAATCCAGAAGAAGCGGATAGGATTATGGAGAACAAGGAGATAAAGAGTGAGTTGAGGTGTACGAAGCAGTGGTACGTGGATTCGTTGATGACCTTCTTTGACATAGTTGCGGAAATGTCTGATAAGGAACTAGCGGAGGCCGTATGTATACAGAATTTTGAGGGTGAAGTAGAAAAGGAGACTTTTGAGATGGAATTCTGTCCTAAGTTTAAAATAGGACCGAAAGGAAGGAAAAATGTTAACCATGTTGTGGAAGTAGGGGCGGAAATTAGGAAGAAGATTATATTGGAGGGCGTATATGTGAATTTTAGTAAGGTGCATGTAAAAGACTATGTGGAAGTGACTAGGTGCTACAACTGTGGCGAACTTGGACATATAAAGAGAATCTGTAAAGATAAGGAGAAATGCTTGAAATGTGGGGAAGAAGGACACAAGAGGAAGGAATGTAAAGGAAAGGTAGTATGTATTCCGTGTAAGGCAAAGAAAGTAAAGAAAGGGGAGAAAGCAAGTAGTGAACTGTGTGAGGATCCGAATGGCAAGGAGTGCACTACTTATAGGCTGATGATCAGGAGGATGTTGGAGCAGACGAGGTATGATGTGGATTAGGTAGGAATAAAGGAGATATGGGAAGAGAAAGAGGTGGATGGATCGGTGTGTGGTGCAAGAAACATAGATGAAGAAGTGTGGAGCAAACATAGGGGGCAAAGTGGGGGGAGTGAAGGACTTTGAGGTAATAGGGAATGGAGGAACATAGGAGTGGAGCACATAACAATAGTAGGAGGAAGAAAGTGAAGGGGTAGAGGAACAGGAGGCCGCGGATAAAGGAGTTAGGTTGAGGAGTGGGGTGGTAAAGGATCCTGATGTTTCGGGAACAGCTGATGGGGGATCCAGCGGATGCCAGCGGTGAAGGTCGCTGATGGACCGGGGATCAACGTTCCAGTTGGGGAACTCTGGAGATCAGGAGACAGCTGATATGGATAGAGACGGTAGGCTGTAGGGTGGACCGAGATGAGACTCCTGGATATCCGGAGCCCAGCTGAGTGCGGCATCCACTGGATTCCGGAGGTGGGAACCTCC
>CABFVZ010004907.1:0-24925 GCA_902151445.1 Timema monikensis | reverse complement strand
CAGTTCCTTTTAAAGTTATTATTCGCACTCTCACGACAATTTTATCTTACCATAATAGTTTCAAGAAAAATATGTTTTTGGTTTAAGTAATAGCAGGCAATGTTTTTAAAATGGCATGCGGTTGGGCGCGAGGCGGTCAGCGCCTGATATTGGAAACCAAACCTTCCCACCTCTTCACCTCTTATCTTCAAATGGCATGCAGTCGGGCGCGCGACGGTCAGCGCCTGACATATATTGAAACCAAACCTTCCCTCCCTTTAACCCGTTGTCCTCCTGCTATAGCTAGCTAGCTAGCATTGCTTTTTCTTCTTTTGAAGGCGCACTCCCTTACGCGCCCTAAGGTTGAAAGCTTGTGAGATGTGTATAGCGCGAACCAGCATCTTGAGGATGTGTGTGTTTATAATAATATTATGTAGGGTTATTTTAGGATAATGTTTATTTGAGTTATATGTCTTAATATTTTTTGTAACTATGCTTAATATGAATAGTTCAATTCAGGCGCTTAAGACAACGAATATTGCAAGATAAACTCTTGATCAAAAAAGAGAATTAAATTCATTAGGTAGGCCATGTCCTGAATTTAGTATGGAACAAATTGAAAACATACATACCTATATATGTATGCACATTACACAGCTGCAGTTTTTCTACAACACATCCACGTCCTTTAGAGGAAGTTTTTTTTATCTTTCCATCTTGTTTGTGATATTAATTTTTGAGTTTAACTAAATGAATATTTAGCAAAACATATTCCAAAATTTGTGTCTTCTTTTAAATATATTATTTAGAAATAATTTATTAATTAAACAGGCTGCGCCCTCCAGCTTCTAAAGTGACGAGCCGCCACTGGCCTGTATACTTAAAATACATTGAAATACTAAATCTAATCTACCCCTGTTTTAAAACCATATAATTGGGCAGCAAAGCTCAACATTTTTTTAGCTCTAAATTTAATTACAATGCAATCTGTTATTCCTATAAGTATCCAAGTTTACCTTTAAACCTTTTTCGACTCTAAAGTGACATGCAATGCCATCTGTAATTCGATAAGTAACCAAGTTTACTACAACAACAACAACACTAATCATTCAAAAAATCTAGCTTTAAGATATATATTGGGGGAAAACATGTCTTAAAATAAATTGGTAAAAATATATATCGATGTTAGAAAGTAATTTTAATGGTCAGAAATTTAGAATTAAGTTTTATATTAGTAGAAATAATTTTGTTTTAGAATTAAATAAAGCAATTTTTTTCATTTAATATTATAATTTAATTTAAATCTGTTACTGTTTTCCAGCCTAAAGCTAGGACTAGGACATCCACAAATCCAGCCCTTCTGTTAATTTATCAGACCGACATTTTTTAGCCGTGTCAGGAATCGAAACCGAGGCCGATACTTTAGTATACAGACATACTATCGAATGCGCTAAGGTGGCGGTTGAATTTGATCCAACACATTGCAAACATAACAATTATAATTCTCTCTTTCTTTTCTTGTTTGTATTAATAACCTTCTATACCATGAATATAAGAGCTAATATTCTCGAAACTGTTAGCTGACAAAAGATTTTGGTGTTTCAGCGAAACAACGGTAGTTTTGAGGAAGAGAGGACGTGGATAACTCTTGCGTAATAAGCTGTATATTTCCAACCTAGTGGCTTTAGTATAATTACTTGTAAACGGTGCTAAAAGATACAATGGCAAACTTTCATATCAGCTGGTCTATCACGTCCAATTCACCTCAAATATCAGGGATAGAATTTCCAACAAATACATATTAATTACGTTCGTGGGATGAAAAACCACTGACAAATCTATAAAATCTATAGCAGGACGCTAATTACCCATGAATCATTCGCCATCCGCCAGGAAAATTCCGTCCTCGCTAAAAAAGAGCTAAAGGATCTGGGTTATCCGCTGAAGGCGTCGGGAGTGCGTCTTCTTCTTGACGGTTTGTCAACAGAACAAGTACCGATGTACACCAAATACGTAATAAGAATAATAGTTACCATTAAAACATACAAAACGTTTAAAAACATACCTGAATTTCTTCAATTTCCAGAGCGTCAAAACTCATTATGGTGTGTATTATCCGTAATTATTAATTATAATGACCAAATTTAATGATTTCAAGGTATATTTATAGTTGCTTCAATGGGGTGTGTCGCATGTAAAGGTGTGTAACACTATTGGATAAAATCGAACTGCGTCGTATGTCAATTGAAACACTATAGTTTAATTCCCAGATATAATAATGCTGTTTAGGTTGTCTATAGCTCCGTGGTCGAGCACTAATTAAATCGGTATATTAATAAGATTAAAGAAAGGGAACTTTTGATGGCTGTTGATTCGCACACGGTTTATTTAAATGGCATCTGTTAATTACTTATACCTATTCCAATTAAATATTTTATATCAATGCACACTTGTGATATTAATGTTAGTTATGTTATACTGTGTTGGACTGTGACTGCCAGTGTGTGGCTCTGACTGACTTGTGCGTAGGTGGGGAGTGTTTGTGCGTGTGGATCCCCTGCATGTGTGTCGCTGTTTGGGATGTCTGGCTGATACGCACAAACGGTTTATATATGACATACCCCTTGCATCTTTCTCCCCTCGTCAACAGTGTAAAAACTAACTAATAGAAAGAGTCCTGGCAACAGGTGTTGTGAAGGCTAGCTTCTTATTGGTATAGAGAAGTGGCGTCTTTGCCAAATACTGCGGAATTGTTCCTTTTAACAGGAAATAGCGCAGTTGTTCTTTTAACAGGAAATATGATATGAAAAACTATATTTTAGTGGTGAAATTCTTTTCACATTATTTCTGAGAAGCACGTGTTTCTTCATGGATTAATCATAAAAGGATACTCTACATATGTTACTTTAAAGAAAAATTATCTTATCCATGACTTTTTATATATTTTAGATTGATCTGACTCAATACTATTACAGGTGTTGGCTTCTTATTGGTCAATAATATTGTTTACACATCGGTGGTTGCTCGATCCTCGTAAAGGAGCTTCTATCTACCGTTACTTGTCATTCTTGGTCAGGCGTCTGGTGAATACGGACGTATTAGACCCTCTGGTGGTTAGGGGGATCTGATATGACGTAAATGACCATTATCCACCCTCCACTATCATGTTCATGTTTTCCAGCCGCACGAATGATAGTTGACATCTCGCCCCTGTGACGGGAGGAGGTAGGAGTTCAAGTCCCTGGAAGGTCAACAAACGCTAATCCTAAAAAAAGCATAAATAATAACTTTGGCTGTTTTGACATTTCAACCCTGCGCAATGATACATCACTAATTTTATTATTATGTCTCTCTCATTCGGGCAAAGATATCCAGACGGTGTTGGAGCGTTCGGTTCCCCCCATGTTCAGTTATGATTGAAGAACAACAGAGGGTACACATCTTGCCCTGTGACGTAAATAGGTAGGGGTTCAAGTCCCTTAGCCGGCAACAAACGCTAATTACTTCACATTTCAAACCAGGGCAAATGCTGGTACACATTTCGTCTGATTACACACCACCGTCAAACTTACCCGGTGACCTGGGCCTCAAACCCTTACCTTCCCTAGCGAAATATACTGAGGTACGAATCCTGGAGGGTACGTCATATAAATGTCAGGCTCATCTATTTCTGGTGGAGAAATTTGCTAGGGTAAACTGTTGGACGCGATATTATTATTATTTAGCACCACGTCTTACTACCCGTTCGGGTTATATGCTTTAAGTACTAACTACGCTAATGGATTAGGAATTGGGAAGGTTGAATTAGAGAAAGTGAACTCGCATTTGCGTGGAGGGAGAGTGGAAAACCATTAAGGAAAAACCACCCCAGTTCACCCGACTGAGATTCGAACCTTGATCTCCCCGTCCTCAGCAGTCGAGCTCAACAGGACTAGCGCGTTAGCCAACTACGCCACCGAGGCGGGTTGGACGCAATAGATCATCTAATATGTAGGTTTGCCGCTCCTTAACTATTAAAGAACATCAATATTACGGTCTCTCTTTATGTCTCACAAAATCGGCTCTTATCTCACGCTTGCCTGAAAAGCTTAGTTCGAGTTTGGGACAAAAGATGGCTGTAGCGTCTAGAAACATGTGCTTTCAATAACAGATAGCGTGGCCATCTAGAAATCATCAATTTGATATTCTGGCATGGGAATTTGATATTTTAAAAACGAAAACAGGTTGTTTCAACATGTTTAAGTATTCAGCCCTGTTATTACTTACCAATTTATGTAGTTATATATTATTTCGTCAAAATATAGTTACGGATATTAAATTCAAGCTACTCAGTTCAATATTACTTGTGAATTAATCTGAGAGTTATATATTATTTCGACAAAATATATATGAGATTACATGATATTAAAATATAACCTTACCTCAAACCAAATTTAGTTAATTTATAAAAGCTATCTAAGCATTGAAACTTTTTGTAGGGTTTTCCCAAACCAAATACTGGTAAACATTCTACCTAAACGGAATATCTAGTTGACTAGCAAAACTTTTTTTTCACTCTAGCAAATGCGGGATGCACTCGGAAGGAAGTACGACCGTTCTAACAGAAATTACTGGTGCGAAATATATCGAGGTTCTAATACGTCCCAGTGTCAATGATGGAGTAATTATGGATAATAGCTTTGGCTATTTTAAAATACCTATATGTTTTAATTTACATCTTGGTAGGTAGTTATTTTTTCACCCCCTCGCGAATGATGGTACGAACACTAATTTTATTATTCAAGGTTTGGAACCATGTTATCGTAGATGGCGAACGCTGTAACACAACAAGATAATTTAATAAGTATTATTTCAGAAAAATTTGCCCCTGAGTGGGCATTAGAAAACACATTTTAACTTGCTTCCTTCAGAAGGCTACGACCAATGCACCAGGGGATCTTGTGGTGAGGGGTTCATGACTCTTCAACAGGGTCGTTGCCACCCTCTTTCAACATTTATAACAAGTTACGGTTGTCGCGAAATCTAACCCCCACTGGAGGAGTGGTATTACGAAGTGAGGGGCGGGGTGGGGTGAAGTGAAAGGGGCATCAGCAAAGCGAGGGAGCAGTCCGTGTAACTTAGTTCGTTCTATGCCGTGGCGATGTAAGGAGTGGGGGAGTGAGGTGAAGTGAAAGGGGTTTCACGGATGCCAGCTGGTCAGTGGTCGCTTTCTATGCTACGCTGCCGTCAGGAGATGTTCGTGCTGTGCGTTGCCGCACCCAACGCTGTGGACTGCACGCTAATAAATAAAAAAATAAACTAAAACGCCCATTCCAATCCTACACAGGCATAAAAAACCAATGAGCACACATAAAAATCAATGAACATACATAAAAAAGCAATGAGCATACATAAATAACCAATGAGTACAAATAAAAAAGCAAATGAGACAAGAATAAACAAGTCTGGGACACTGGAAAGAGGTCAGGAGGGGAAGGGGCCAAGATGAAGGGGGAGGGGGAAAATCAGCAGCCAATCAGAGAGTGAGGGGGCGTGATCACGTGACAAAATTCAGCCAATCACAGCCTGTTTTAGGTGGCCATCCCATCTACTGAGTAGGTAAGTAAGAGTCCAAATTTCTAAATTAGCACGTATTTAACATACCAGACTATCTGTATAGGTAGTCCAATAGACATAAATGAAACACCACAAATTGTGTCTCATGTAAAACTGTCATTCAACTGCATCTGTTTTATATGGCTCTAATATGGATAATTTGACCTGTCCACTTAGCATAGGCGTGCCTGGCTTTTATTTTTCGGGGAGGACGGTTGTCATTGATTAATGAGTTAAAGGGGTTTTTAACTTATAATATGTTTTTAATCGTCTCAAAGCAATAAAGATCTCTTGGATTCGCAATAACAAGATACGGTTCAGTAAGATTTCTATGTTCCGAAATATCAACTTGGAAGACAGTATGACATACTCACTAGGGCCCAAGTATGAACAAACATTTTTAACTTATAGCTTGTATTTAAAATATAAATATAGGAGATTCAATACAGTAAGCTTTCCAAACCTTCACAACTCTTGTATGGGTAGCTTCAAAAACTAAAATAACCTAAAAATTGAATCGAGAATACTCTCAGTGATAGAATCAAAAACTGTTAAATCAAGATCATGACAACAGGAGGAGTAGAAAAATTCTTACTTGACTTCTCGGTTGATTTCCTTGAATCCAATAAGAAATGAAATAAACAGAGATTTTGTATTGATATCAGGAAACTTTCTCAATAACTCTAATCCTTCCCTATGTTCTTCTTCACCTGATTCAAGGATTACACTTTCCATTAACTGCACCCTTTCAAGCCCTTCCTGAAAATGAATCTGGTCTTCAAACTAGGATGAGATGAGGCAACCAAAGTGAAATACTACTTTCTGTATAATGATTCTGTGGAGAAAGCCCTTTAATCCTCTCATCGACAGGAAATTTTATTAGGAAGGGTTTTCATTCTTGGAAGAGTAATTGGAAGCAAGTCCATATTTGGAGAGTTCTTAGAATCTTCTTCAAACAAGGAATTAGAACCTTCATTCTGACACTCAGAGATAGCTGAGTGCAGTAAATCTACAGTAGTAATGAGCCCAGATGTAGTATAATTTGGTTATTGAAGGCTTTTTTGAAAATCCCCAGCTTTCTGATCACATCCCTAGCCCTGATCATTCCAAGGAGTGTCCTGCTTCAAATAGTAAAAGAAAAAAAAGACCAGCCGTTTGACTCGATTCCATATTGTTCTTTTCTTCGTATTTTATTTCTTCCAAAACAACCAGAATTTCTCAATATTTATCTATTATTTCCTCGATCTGACTTAACCTATAGATCTATCTTGTGAAGCTAAGTGGTTTAACAGTTACAAATTTTCTCTTTGGCCTACCTGAATACTCAATCAGTGCGGTAAATCGGGATCTCGCTTTAATTGAGAGCAGCACGCCCAGCTTATATTGTGTCCATTGCAAACTGTTTCTTACAACCTGAGAGGTTTCACAGGCATATTTTATCACAAGGTTTCCACAATGAGCACAATAATGTACAAAACTGGCAAGGGTTGTTTTTCTCTTATGATAGCTTGTACTAATTTTTCTGAATCACTCATATTTACAGCTCCATCGTAGGGTTTGGCCTCTCAAATTTGACAAAGGAAGCTGAAGTCTAATCATGACATCAAACATTTCTGACGGAATATGCTATCCAGTGGTTTTCCTCACACTTCAGAGGTCAACAAAGCATTCATGGGGATACGGGTCCGTGTCCACCCATATGGAACATATTTAACTGCTCCCCTCCATTCAAATCTCTGGTTCCATCATAATGGACGGCAAATATTGGAGGATCTTGAGACATAACATTATTACAAATCGTTCTTTTAATTTTACTCCCTATTATTTCAAGGATTCCAATCTGTATTTTCCCATACAGAAAGTTCTTTCTACTTTGCTTCATTCATGCCGATAGTTCAGGGACATTCTCACCACGTAGACTAAGCAACTGAAATAAATTCTCTGATCCGGATATATGTCCTCTTAAAGCCAAACCTTGCTTGGCCAGATATCGGATTGAAGTCATTATTTTCTCAAAACACACCCTACCAAAACCTCGAACAAATTTTTTAGTGTGAACAACTCTACTTATTAATAGGGCTCATCTTCTGTTTATGACTCAGCATTGCTTGTTTAAGAGAATCTGAGTTTATGTGCATACAAAACCTCCCTCATGATTTGTTCCAATTATTGAGACCCCGGACAGCAAAACTATCCTCCATTTTCTTTGCAAGGATTCTATCAGGGTTTGCATAAAAAAAAACATACAGTAAAATACAGGACCCCGTTACGGTTGTTTGGATTTATATGCAACCATTCAAAAGATTTAAATCAAGATGGAAGACATTTTAGGCACCGACCTTTTAAATTCTGAACTGGAAAGTGTTCAGGTATTGTTAGGGACTGATTTGGAGATAAGAAAGATATATGTTCTGTAGTTTTCTTCACACTTCTTTCACCGACATCACGTGCACTGTCGCCTTATATAAGATTTACATAACCAGAAAAGTAAGATGATGAACACGCGCATGAGGTTGCGGGACTGCTGTGATGCTCGGTTAGCTTGTCCTTGTGCGAGGAAAAGGCAGTGATATTTATAATTATTTAGCTATCACCGTCAATATTCTCGTCGTTCTTTCTTTTTACTACAAAGAATGTATCAATTTTAAATTATAAATCATCAATGTATAAACACAAAACAATAAGCTGCTGATGCACCTAAATAACTCTAAGCCAAACAACACAATACTGGTAAATACTCTTCAGAACAGCCGTTGGCGCAGTTTTACTGTTGTCAGGAAAATAATCTAAGGGGTGAGAAAGCAAGTTTTAAGCAGGATGCACACCAGGGCAATAAAAATGTGTAAGATAATATATTTACGACATGCGGTAAATTTCTTAAGATTACTTTGATGCACACCAAGACAGTAAGAGAGTGACATATTTTTATTTTTGATATTGTCAGCAGTAGAATTAAATTTAAATTTAAATTTGTTTAATAACATTTAGATTTTATTAAATATAAAACAAGTTTATTTATCCCTAAATTGTATTTATAAATCTGGTAAGAAAAAAGTTTATCATCTAGCTAGAAATAAAAAAGAACTTTTATGGATTATATATAAAAAAGCAACTAAAGGAGAGTGCACTTTTGGCTTTGCTAAGTGTTTTATTTATATAGGGTCGATTTGAAACAATTTACGGGAGAACTGTGTGCTTACCCCATTAAATCTCTTGCGTATTAATGAGGTTGATTGAGTCTTAATTGAAACGTAGCTTTGACAATAACTACGATGAAGCATTATTGTAGTGATTACAATATCCATGTAGATTGGATATACACAAAGCAACGTTGCGACATATAAACGACGTCCAATCCCCATGTTGAACCAACATTATTAAAATCAAATATCTTTAAATTTGACTAGCAAAAATACGCTGATTTAAGGTATCAAGTTAATCTTGAAATAACGTATTTTTAAATTCAACATATAGCATATACTCAAAGTTCAACACCTTAGCTCGGTCGGTAGTGTGTCTACCCACTGAGTTAAGGGTCTCGAGTTCAATTCCTGGCATAGCCGAAAAATTTTTCATTGGTGCAAAGTGGGTTTATTCTTTCACAGAGTTAAATTAACGGATGGAGACTGGATGTTGTGCCTGTCCTAGTTTTAGGTTGGATTATAATTTATAAGGCATATGAAGCTATGAAAGCCTAGCAAATCGGTAGTGGAAAAATATATGGCTTGAATAAAAACCAGGCCCAGTCCACAGGCCGGAAAAAGTAATCGATGTAAAGAAAAGCTCGAAAGCTACTTAAATCAAAATTAGTATAGGTAGCTTTGATCCAAAGATGGTAATCTACTCTAGTTAGATAATGGAGTCAGCAATAACCTACTATAGAACTACATTAGTGAAATGTATTATATATGTGTCGCTGTATTATCTAAACACAACGTAAGAGTTAAACATGTTTGTTAAACATTGACTCTTTGTATCTTGTAGTCTATAATAATAAAAGGAAGTGTTTGTGTGTGATACCCAGCCAAATCTACGGCAAGCAGAGATCTGAAATGCTTAACATAGGTGGACGGAAGGGGGTTTGGATACACCTCAAAGCCGGATTTTTAAATTTGCAATTAGTTTTTTAACAAGGCCATTTTTTTTTTTTTGAAGGGGTCGCGGGCAACGCCGTGTGAGATTGCTAGTGTAATATATTTACTAGCAACTTCTCCAAGCACTCAGTCCTTCCCAGAGTAATATATTTTAGCCAGTTTTTTAAAGTGAAAGTGCAGCCCTTTTCACACTTCAGGACTGAGATGCTATTGGTGCCACTTTCCAATCTGGGAATGGAAGTCGATCGGTATGATGGTGACTTAATCCCTGCGGCAAACAAACCAATTATTTTTTTAGCATAAACGATATAAAAGCAATAGCTAATGTGTAAATCACAACTACGTATCTCAATAAATCAAGTTATTAATAAATGTATTTCTCGTTTATTCAAATGCCACAATAACCTCATGATAAACGTTGGCAGGAGATGTGGCTGAGAACAAGACGGTAGAATATAGTGCTCACGAGTACCGAGAACTAGCAAGACGTACATTGGGAATGGTCACGATCAGAACCCGAGATGAGTCATACGCTCACAGTCTTATTTTATTATGTCCTCGTCCTTGGAGATATTTCTACACTATCACCCCTGTCAGCACTCTAGGTCCAAGACTCGGGGATTATCATAGACCATAGCGGAGTTTCTCTTCATCTAGTCAGCATTACTTGTCTTTGACAACGAATCGTCATAGCGTTCCTATATTCATTATATCAAAATTGTGTGTCGACGATAAAATTAACTTCTTTATTAACGATTCAATAGGGAAATAAATATATTTTAAGCTTTCTTTTACTTGAATGCAGTTGGAGGCTTAACATCTAGCTTTAAGACTATTGTACATTAAATTAACTTAAGAATTTAATATCTAAATAGGGGATTCATATTGGTGAGTCATGAATTTGAAGGTCAAGTACGGAAGGTAAATTTAAGGTGCGTAGCAGTCCTCAACCAACAATATTGAGCCTCTGAATCATTTTAAGTTTTTTATTATTCTTGGGGGGAATTTTCAGTTAAAATATCCTGATTTTTAACGGGTTCGGGGGAAGCCCAGATGACCTTAAAAACCAATTGAAAATCAAAATGGGAAAACCTCTTCACCGTCAAAACTGATGTCAACATACGATACATACATTTTGAGGCTGGAAATCATTGTAGGTGCAGATTTACAAAAAATAAAATATTTTTAAACTGAGATCAGTTGGCAAGCCTACTAAGGAATTATGATTCTTATCTGGACGTCCCTTCATTTGAACGCCAATTCCAAAATAACTTGCTGAAGAAAAATATAGCAGTCGCCATTGTAAAGTGTCCAAGGTTCCCTTTGAAAGAAAAGTTCTAACAAATAAGTTACTTAATTTCTGATTTAGTGACGATAATTTATTTTAATTTTAATGACAGCCTGTACCTGCATAACATAGTATTATATTATTACATTTTAAAGATTCTTCCTGACAACACACGCATTTTTTGTTTCAGGATATCAATCGAGTCGCGTTGGAGTTAAAATATTTGTTCAAGTGTGAGTCTAAAGTAACACAAATTTGGTGTGGCTAGGAAAAGCCAAAGTATGTTCACCCAGAGCTTGTCGAAAGTTTTGTTGACTGTGGTCATCACGTACTCATACTTGATTACTGTGAGAGGGAACTACTACCATGATAATCCTAAGATCCATCAAATCCCTGCAGTTGGGGAGCCGGGACAGCCGCTAATCCTGACTCCACTCATAGAAGCCGGGAACATCCAACAAGCCAGGAATGCATCGCGTGTAGGATCCATGGATCAAACTCTGGATCTAGAGAGCTACTCAGGATTTTTCACTGTGGACAAAAAATATGACTCCAACATGTTTTTTTGGTACTTTCCGGCTGAGGTTTGTGAATTATCTAAATATTGTTATTTTATTTACTCATTACTAACGTTTTAAACTAATATTATTTAAATATATTTTTGTTTACTTGAATTTTGTGGCTGCCCCAATCCCTACCCCGTGGGCAATTTGTCAGGGAGGGACCGTTGAAAAATAGTAAACTTGGAGTTTTATTGAATTTATTGTACACTATAGTACACGATGGAATGTAATCTGTCATAATTGGTTAAGTTAATTAAATCTAAAAAGAGTCAGCCATTTCCCAAAAAGTCGTTATGTATGCTTTCATCGGTGAATCTAACCCAAAATCGGACTGGAGCAAGACGCTCCCAACCTCTTCTGAACTAGTTTCAATCCTTATTAAGGTTTTAAAAGTAAGTCTTTGTTCCAATTATTGTTCTTAGTTCCACAACTGCTGTGTATGTAAATTGAACTTGTAGTAATAACATCTTTGTTATATTATTACGAACTGTTTGTGTTTGGCTAGTCGTCTCAGACTTACGATACAAAGAAGAAGCGCGTGTCTGTTATATAGTAATGATATTGCCTTAATGTTACTAGAAACTTACATCATTCCCCCTAATTTTTTAAATTTCGAAAATACTTTTTCAAAAAACTTACTAAAAATATTATTTGACCACTGTATTCAATGTTAGACGAAGTGGCCCTACGATGGCTTAGTTCTTGGCTACTGCTGAATTCTGTTGGGAAATGTTACTAAAGTATAGACCACCAGTACGGCCATTACCTCTAGAAGTGAAAGACGTGTTGTGTATTTGTTCTGGTAATACTGATTAAAAAAGTGTTTTTGTCGTGCTTCAGTGTAAGATAAGCACAAATAATAATTTAAATTATAATTAAATTTTATTTAGTAGTAAATGGGATTGCCATCAAGTACTCTTCATTTGTGAGTGAATGCAGTCCTATGTAATGTATAAGTGATTTTAAAATATGGCGTCGTACTAGGCTACTTTGCCAGACGGTCTCACTTGAATGCCAGTTCAACATTATTGCATACACCACACTAAAATTTTGATATCTAAGCATTGAATTTTTTATGATTAAATCCCCTACTAAAAATTAGTCGCTCACATGAGAAAGGTGTGATTAGAGCAGTCATCATTGTTGATAGGGGGAGTGTTAGGAGAGTTAATTTCATCAACAACATAAATAATAATTGTGGGAGAATGGAAATTTAATAGTACAGTAGTTAGAATATTTGCAACGCTTTTATTTGCTTATTAATATTAATACTAGGCTATTGTTGTTTTGTTATAGTTCTGGCTATATCACTCCTTTGGGGTCGTCCATAAACCACGCAATGATTTGGGGGGCGAGCTCTAATGTATATATATGCTGTAACATGGGGCTGGGTGGGGTACATCAAAGTGTTACGTAACACAGATCTTATACTCAAATTCTATTGTCAAAAAATAATATTATTGTTCATGTTTTCACCTCTTATAAACATACTTATAGATAACTTCCGACCGAATATCTGGCGTTGAAAATGCAAGTTTAGCGCTTACTTTTTGTCTATCAATATTTCGAGTAGCATGGTCTGCCCGAGACTACGAACGCCAAACATATTTTCATGCGCAGCCAGTGACACGACACTTGTTTGGATTTGTCCAATCTACTGACCTCCTCACGCGCTTTCAGTTGGATAAAAGCTGTCAGTCGAGGCGGCCTTAATTTATAATTATAGTTGAGTTTGAGTATAATTTATATTCCTACCACACATTTTTTTACATAGGCCATGCCCATGAATAATCACTTGTGTTTGTACGAGAACAAAAATAATTTTTTCAAAAAGTGAAGATTTGTTCATTGCTTGAGTATAAAAAGCGATATCCGAAAAAAAAAAGTGAAGAGTCTCAAAAAGATGTTGTAGTGAAATGGAAAGAAGCAAAAGCACATAATTTATCTCAAGGAAAGTTTGAAGAGTCCATCAATAGAGTTAGTTATTTCTTCTTACCAGCAGCATTTTTGAAAAGTAAGGCTTCAACTAACAATAATTATTTTCAAAAGGTAGGTGTATTAAGTCTATAGCTTTTCCCTTCTGATAAATTAGTGTGTTTATATATAGAAATGCAACGATTATACACCCGCTATGGTCGCCGCATTCTCTCAATAGACTAGACGGCCGATGTTGGGGAGATGGGATTTGATTAACAGTCAGGTCTACTGAGGGTTTCTTTTCCTAAATGGCTTCCCACTCTCCCTCCATGCAAATGCTGGTAGGCTTTCTTTAAAATTCTACCTTTTTAGTATACATTTTGTAGGGTGGTATAGTCAAATTGTAGTTATTCTAGTTATTTATTATTATATTTATCTAATGGAGTGAAATAAGGAAGGAATAATTTTAGAGGTAATCTACCCTCATCAACGTGGGGAGAGAATATTATACCATTTAGGAAAAGCCACTCTGACTACACCTGACAGGCATTCGAACCCCGATCTCCACTTTATCGGCCATCTAGTATTTTTCGAGAGTGAAGCCAGGATCTAGGATCGATGTTGAAACGAAGCATGAGTCTGGGTATTGATAAGTTAACTAAAGTAAAATTGTAGATTAGTCCAAAATGTATGCCTAAAATTGTTTAAATAGCTCTATATATGATGATAATATGGCTATCAAAAAGTGCGCAATATCAAGAAATAGGTCTTTCCCCAGCGTCAAGCGTCGTGTGTGGACACTTTAACATCACCATGTAACGCCACTATAGATAGGGGCCATCCTACTCAGCACATAGTAGTGACACACCATCTGGCTCTTACTCAGATCACAAACCTGACATACATAACATAAATATAGCAGAGGTTTGTCCTCATGAACCTCAGCTCAACGTCTTTATGTCTGTATAAATAATTATACTCTCTGAAATCATTTATAATCAGGATTTAAAATGGGATTTCAGGCGTATTAAATCTGAATCCCTTCTTTAGTATCACAAAACTTCTCTATGAAAAAATGACATACATTCTTGACGAGAAAAGATACGTAACACAGGTTGGGGGAATGGGGGTATGCTAAATGTCTACATGGTGTTACATGGGGAGAGGGGGTATAAAAAGGTTGGAAAAAGGTGTTACATGGCTTATGGTTGAACCCTTTACTATTTCAGATACAATAATGCCGTTCAATTACACTAGAACATCTTGTCAGCAAAAATGGGACTCTAGGGAAACGATGAAATTATTGATGCTGTTAGAAGTGAAAAAATGGGTTCTTAAACTGTAATTAAATATTTCGGTGTTCCAAGAACAATGTTGGAAGATGAGTAAAGAATAAAAACATTGATGCAATAGAAAACAAAAAGGTTTTAGTTTGTTTTCATTCTATTGGTGAATTATTTAATTGAAATGGAACAAAGATTTTTTGGATTACACCGTTCGATTGTAGATGCTTAGCCTTCCAGTTAGTGGAAAAGACCAAACTTAAAAACAAATATTTTTTTAAAAAACAAAATGGCAGCAAAGGATTGGTTGGCTTGCTCCAGAAAAGTCACCTTGAAATAACTTTAAGATCTCCAGAAGCTACATCATCCATCCGGGCACAAGACTTAAACAGCCCAAATGTTAGCAAGTTCTACAATCTTCTGAAAGACATTCAAGAAAAGAAATATTTTGGGCCTCATCGAATTTATGTTGATGAAACAGGGTTAACCAAAGTTCGATCGGGTTTGCTCATTGTCATTAGCTGAGAGAGGTGTTCTCTCAACAGTTGTAATCTGCATGTCAGCAGGAGAAAATTTCCCAATCCCCAAGATTAAATTTCCCCGAATCCGAATGAAAGCAGAACTTCAGGATTGTTCACAACCAGGAACTGTACTCACCTATCGCAGTTTTGGATGGATACAGATTGACATTTTCACAGAGTGGTTCCAATACTTTTTGTACCACACCAAACCGTGAAATCTATCGATAAATTTATTTGCAACCCTCTAGGTTGTGTGGTAGCTCAGTTTCAAATAAGTAAACATTTTTTTGGTGACGCGTATTTTCTTAGAGCTACCCGACTGCAGCTATTAATGGGTCCAGAAAATGTGAGATTGTTTCAACGGACCCTGATATATTTGAAGATGTAGATTATGCTTAAATTACAAATTTGTCTATGCCTTCAGATGGTTTGAGTTCTCTTTAATTATCAAGATACGTAATACAACAGGAGATTTCTGACCCACTAAATGAACCACAGCTAGGAACTTCCTTCAACGTAAGTCCACTAGAGCTGCACCCTATTTCGAAGGGTCAGCAAATATTCAATGAACAGACCAGAAAGAAGGGATCTTCCACTATTCTTACAGGTAGCCCATACAAAAATGAAATGTTTGCTTCAAAGGCCACTGGAAGAAATAACACAGAACAAATACAATTTTCTTCAAGTAGAAGACTATTTTCTAAAGGACCTAAACTTAAAATCAAATAAAAGAAAAGAAAAAGACAACGGATGATGGTGATGGTGATGTTTAGTGTTTGCTCCGAAGTGAAAGTTTTTTTCAAATTCAGCAGCATATGACAATCGGGTTCAATATTCTTTGTGTCAGAAGTGGGCTCAAGAAGTTTGCACAGGGTGTGATGATTTTAATTTTATTTGTGACTTTTGCCAATAAATACTGTTTCAAGAAAATATCAAATTAAATATGAGTTTGGTTATTGAATTCTGACTATAGCCCATTTTGTGAAAGCGTAATAAGTAGGCAATGAACAGTTACTACGTATTGCTTTATTTAACTATAAATATGTATGTATACGCCTACATCGGCTAAAGTTGCCACTTCGCAAGAACTTAAAAAATAATCTAGTATCTAAACAACTACATTTTTTTGATACTGAGAATAAAATTTAATGAATACATGAGTCATACATCACCACAAATTTTCCTTGATGGTATGGTGTTCCAAATTAATATTCTCAGCATTGTGAGACCTACATTACGGCGAAACCTGAGAAGCTGGTGAGTTGCATTATTCACAGAAAGCAATTTTATATATTCTAGAATCCACGCCTTGACAACATGGCGTCAAATAAATAAATGAAAATCGCCATCACCATTTGCGCTGTCTCAAGCGTGTTCAAATGTTGAGCTTGCACCTTAGCTTTGTTTTGTCTTGACCATCGAATTGTTCTGAGCAACCAATTTTCAGCCTGTGGCAACTGTAACTACTCTGTTGCCATACCAGCATAATATTTTCTGATGTACGAAAATCAAATGCTCCTCTCCCTTCATTCTGTAGCTCTTCATTATTTTTCAGCACACAT
The DNA here is from genome assembly GCA_902151445.1 of Timema monikensis. Classification (NCBI taxonomy): domain Eukaryota; kingdom Metazoa; phylum Arthropoda; class Insecta; order Phasmatodea; family Timematidae; genus Timema; species Timema monikensis. The sequence goes on along the minus strand of CABFVZ010004907.1, from coordinate 8,123 downwards.
AGATCAGTTATATCCGTTCGGAATGTGCCTATTTAAGGCTTGTCCACACTCATAGACAAACTCGCACGACTGTTTATAGACAGATCGCAGATTTTTTCTATAGACAATCGCGAACATATCACAAGGCGTTTTATCGACTTTGTCATGCGTCCGCACCTTCATTTAGTCTCCACAACACCATTAACGACGTTGTTGCCTGTGGCATCGCTGCTTGTGCGGTAATCATATTAAATGGTCACCAAAATAAAGGGGAAAATAAAACGTTGGTGGACATGGAAATTTTTTTCTGATGGCCTTAAATTTCACTCTTCTAGAAAGATTTAAACTAAAAGATGGTCCAGGTTTTATAAACTTTACTCGTTTAACTACCTCAGATATAATTTCTTCAGAAGGTTGGAAGCAAAATATCAAAAGAGGAAACGAGATTTTGATAAACTATACCAGCTTCTCTCAGGTTGGCAGTCGCACTTCAATTCCTGGAAAGTGGGGAGTCATTTACCAGCCTCATGTATACTTTCAGAATATTGAAACAAGTTATCTCATAGTTTGTTCCTGATGTTTTTGGAGCCATCATAACATCGTTAAAACAGCTTGCGCAGGTATTTACAAATCATATAACACCAATAACATTTGAATTAAGAAGTATTTATTGAAACTAATTTATTGAATTGAATTTATTTAACTCAAAAACATACAAATTAAATATTATTTAACGTATTTACAATACATAATAAGGAATACAAAAATCTTCATAAGCAGTTACATCGAATGGGTGTTTCTATGCATATCTTGGAAGGGGGTGAATGTATTTACGAAACAACAGATTTCTTCAGTTTCATTATAACTTTCCTCACTGGTTCAGGGATTGTTTGGGGGGTTCAAAATAGAGGTAATCCCAAAATCGCTATAATTTGAAGTAGAAATGTGAGATACCGAAGGACTGGGAGAATTTGTGGTACGCAATAAGTTAAAGGAAAATGGTGGAGGGATTGAGGTTGAACATTTGTCACCATACATTCCCATTTCCAAACGCAAAATAATATCATGAATGTAGTTCTGCGCTATAAATATTTCTATATGAGGCCTCTTTGGGTTTCTCATTTTATTCGCTATGTGTTCCCCAAATACCGCATATTTATAGCTTGCAGAAACTACTTTCGACAGTGACTGTATGCAATTCACTGCTTGTTGCACAGATGCATCCTCATTTTTTTTAGGGTGCTTTGGATTTGTAGGGGCTTTAATGCGGTTGAAGTTATCGCATCCTGTGGACCTTCATCAGTAGTTGAATTTTCCAGCTGAGATGATGTATCGTCATGGTTGGTGGCACTCTGAAAAGCAATTAAAGCTGTTATTAATTTTATTGACCCCATAAAATAGAACTACATAACAAATTAAAAATCTCTAATGCCATAGTTATTACTAGTTTTATTGTTTGGTCTGTTCAAAGAAGCCGAATTCAGAAACTGTGTGGATGACTATAGGTGAAGAGCTTAACAGGAAATTGAACTTCCATAACTTCCTGGGCTCAATTGACGGGAAACATGTGCAAATATGGGCACCAGAACACAGTGGTAGCTTGTATTTCAACCAAAAAAGGACATTTAGTATATTGTTGCTTGGAGTCGCAGATGCCAACTACAAATGTTGTATGCTGATGTTGGATACCAAGGTCGGATTTCCGATGGCGGTGTGTTCAAGTACACCTCATTATATGCATACTTGGACTGCCATGAGTATCGCCTCCAGAGATAATATACAACTATGGATTGAGTAGAGCACGACGGGGGATTTAGAATGTCTTCGGGATATTGTTATCAAAATTCAGATTCCTACTTCTGTGACTTTGGTCATGCATCTATGTGCACAATTTTTTTTACGGAGGGGCTCTGTATCTACAAGAAACTATACTCCACCTGGAAAATTTGATTCATACGACGATGATGGTAATTTGGCTTTTGGATCTTGGAGAAGGGAACTAGAAAACCATCAAACTTTTATAAATCTCCAAAACATTCTCAGGAAAACAAGTGTGAATTTGCCTGCAATTCAAAACAAATACCCAGATTATTTTATTTCTACTGAAGGAGCAGTTACATGGCAAAGTGATAAGTGTTAAATAAACAAAGTTTTAATAACTGTTTACTTTAACTAATATTAAAATTTAATTATAAAAAAGTGTTGAAAGTATAAATTTAGCTCAGTTATTTTAAGTTCTGTAACGGAATAACCAGTTCAGCCCTGTACTGCCTAAATCTGCTGCACATAATCATTGCTCAAGAATATATATTGTACACTAATTACATATACAGATCTATTAGTGTATATCTCCATGTGTTACATACCACACCTCGGAAACATTGTTTAACAAGATCGGCGCCATCAGAAGTGGTGACCACTCTCGCAGTTCTGCTAGCACTGCACTTGACTCGTTGGAGCGATCAAAACCACTGACTGGATTTTGGGGTGGGCGGCCGTTGCCTACGTGACTTTTCCAACATAGAGGGATGTCTCCCCCCTTCTTTCCTTCCCATGGTTCATCACGTTCAGCAACTATAAAGCTCCACGGTTCACTGAGAACCACACACAATAATACATCACCAGTCGAATAATCAACAAGTTTTATGCCTTTTCTTCCAGTCTACACTATAAAATATCTGGTCGTGACGATACTGCCGAAGGACCGACCAGGCAGACGGTATTAACAAGCCGTATCTTTCAACATTCACATTTGTAGGGGGTAGGCGGCTTAGCGGCTGTAGTATAGTTTTAGGACTATTTTTGTGCCTGTCGAGACTATTAGCCATTCTCGTCTTAGCATACCCTAATACTAGATTAAAGAGTGATGGGAAATTGCATCTCCTTGTTTCAACACATTATGTATTTCGAAAGTATCTGAAAAGTTAGATCAAACCCGTACCCTGCCATGCGAATCAGTCGAATATACTTCAATCAGCTTGATAAGATTTGGGTTTCTATTTGATAAATTTGGGTACCTCAAATTTAAATAAAATCTCATGTAATTTTATTTTTCTGAATTTAATCGTAGGCCTTTTTAAAATCTATGTAGGCTCCTTATAGTTGATGACTCCATATTACCAATTAAATAATGAAATCTGAAATCTCTACGATTTAAGAGTAGAGAAAGAGGCTGGGGGTTAAAAACTTCCAATATAAATATAAATTTTAAATAAAATTTGTCAAATATATTTAATATTGTTAAAATTTTCCAAAATAAAAATGTGTTCTTATTTATAATGAAAAACTATTCACAGATTCAATTTTGAATTCATTCTTCAAGCTCAATTTCCAAAATATTCAAATTTTCTATAATTTTTTGTAAGAAAATTATCCTTAAATTAATTTATTTTGAATAAATAAAGATGCATTATTATAATATCTAAAATAGTACTTCCAAGCAAAATCGTTATAGCCATTTTCAAAATAATTCGAATTTTCATAAATAGCTTCTCAGTAAAAGATCCTTTATCTAATTTTTACCCAAAACAAAGTAAGCAGAGTCATTTGTGATGTCAAACATTCCCAAGACACCTATTTGGAACTAAACCGTTAAGGGTATATTAAAAGTATTTCAGATTTTTTTTAAATCAGTCATTTGTAAACTACCTTTCAACTAATTTTTGTCCAAAAACGAATTATATAATGCATATTGTCATGACAAACCAATCCTAGATATCCAGTTTGAAAAAAATCGTTATACCCATTTTAGAAAATTTGAAATTAAAAAACATTACTTATCAGTAAACTACCCTTAATTGAAGGACTAGAGTAAAGAAAAAAGTTTTGTGGTATATACCTATAAGATCTAAATATCAAGTTTGAACAAAATCAATTTGAATCCGTAATCAGGGACAGACAGACATGCGGAGAAAGAATTGTAAAATCTACTTTTTTAGATTCGTGTTTCCATAAAAAATAATTTTTTTGTCATACTCCCGAGATAAATTTTTGTCACGATGACAATACTTTCTCTTGATATGAGAAAGTTAAAAAGTAGCTCTGAAAGAACATCTAAGGTTAAATCTATTGACATTATTTTTACCTCATATTAATTTGAATTCTGTACACAACTTTTAACAAATCATTGTGTTCCAGGACGGAAACGCAAGTGCTCCAGTCATCTTATGGCTACAAGGGGGACCAGGTTCGTCTTCATTGTTCGGACTCTTCACTGAAAATGGGCCCTATATATACACATTGGACAACCAGCTCGTACGTAGGCAGTACTCTTGGAGCAACAACCACCATCTGATTTATATTGACAATCCAGTGGGTACCGGTGAGTCTGGTCAACCATACTGTTTATATAAATACTATACTAAATGGCTAGAGTACATTGAGCATCCGTATCAATGTTGTCTAACAGTGTTTAGTGATTGGACATAGAGTAAACGTGATTGGTGCAGCTCTGATAGAAATAACAACTATCAATATGTGCCACTCTAAAGACTCAAACAAACCTACCAGTGATGATAACTGTGTTCACCTCTTATCTTTCTCATACAACATAGTAGTTTGATAAGTTTTTCTTTCCGAGTTCACTTTGTCTTGACTTGTTACTAATTTGCTACCAGTTTAACAATGTGTTTGTACGTGCGCTCAGTTTTAAGAATGCCATTGTCACTTAAAATCGTTTATACATTGACGATGTTAATTAGATCATTCCATTACATATTTACATTATTGAAACAAAGGGCTATGTTTCATACTACTTACCCGTTTAAACCATTGAAAAGAGAGAACATCCCATCGACAGTTGATCAGGCAGACATTGAATAACATTGAGCAATACACTATATAAAACCGTCTGATAGTAAATGACTTGGATTAAAAACACTAGATATGTTCTCAAGATACGTAATGATCATCTTAAAAGGAAGATTGAAGCGGGAGAGATTGACAGCAGTCAGCGCCATTGGGAAGCCCAATTGAATTTGATCTAAAAGGATGAATGAAGTTATGATACGACTATTGAAAGGTTTGCTATCCATCAGTCACGTGTTTAAGTATTTAATGCTACAAGTGCTTTGAAAAACGGTCAGCTTATAATAATCGAGTAACTCTCAAGTGAAAGTCAGCTTCTGTTGAAAGCTAGGGACAGAGATAAGTTTGGTTTGCGCCAGTGCTGGTCCTAAGTCGGATAAGACACTGGTCATCGATTACAGAAAATGTACCAACACAAATTTTACATAATTAATATTTATTATTGTTATATTTTGCTGATGCTGTTGAATATAATTGGTTATTTTTGGGGAGTGGTTTTATTTTGATAAAGTAAGACAAAACACTTGATGGCTTCATGTAAGCTGACTCTATGTTCAATAAATGATACTTTGAACTCTCTTCCATTCAGTACAGGATATATCATATCCCCTGCATTTCATAAAGGACACTCACTCTCTTATGCCATAGCCATACGTCTATGTACGTTTATTTTAGTGATACTCAAGGCCAAGGAGTATTCAACGTCCTCATGGCATAGTTAATCCATGTACTGCTCCCAACTCTTACTGGGATATAACAGGGATATACATAATTTCTTCTCAACTTATCGATTGTTAAGCAAGTTACACAACTCTATTTTAGTGTTAAGATTACGTAGCAGAATTACTATCGCAAGTGTTTTCAAATTCAGTTTATGTGGAGGCATACCTAAGGGAGTGAGATGGTTGAGGAATTCAACTGGATAGTTATCCCTTTCCTCTTGATCATTAAAATCGTTAGTGTCCATGCTAACGTAGAAAACATGTTCTCCTTCATGTAGTTTTATAAATTAGAACCTCTTCATTGACAGATATCACATAGACGTTCCTCACGTACATTAACGATATATTTGCAAATGTTAATATATCCCTAGCATTAAGACGACTGACAAACGTTTCCTTAACTATGACACTAGCTATTAGTTGGTTTGGCACTTCGATTACTTAATTTTCCATAATATCTGTATTGAGGAGATATCTGTATCTCAGATACACAAGCCTGAGAACGCAAACTGCCAGTCAGCCTCAGAGTCACAAACATGGCCAAAAATGTAATATTTTATAATTGTTTGTCTTACACCGGCTCTATGTGAATGGGATAGTATTAGAAAACACTGACGGAAATATCCACCCAACAACATACTTAACACCAGACGGAAAGCTATTTTTATTCTACCTTTCAATAATTTATAAACCACAGCTAAGGCATGAATCGGTGTCCAAGTCCATTCTTCCCAAATTATTAGTTTTGATTTTCTGATTGAAACTTCGTTGGCCGAAGTCATCCTCCTCCTAGGTGTTAATATTTCAACTAAAAATATCTTGAATGTGAGAATGATATGTCCGGCACTCATTTAAAAGGTTAGCAGCGTTTTATACCCAAATGATAACAACGAAAAAAGGAATAAACTAATCAAATTAATGAATATAAACACAAATTAAAAATGGGAAAAAATAGTATAGTAAATAATTAATTAATCTAGGAACTACTCTTTCCATAGTAGATAATTTAATAGCACCAGAAAAAGTGTAACATCAATATAGCTTACTCTATTTGGTAACTTACGAATTTTAAATGTTAAATTTTAAAAAGGCATCTTAAACCAAGAAATTAAATTATATAAAATCCATGCAACAATAACAATCACAGCTGCAAAACAAAGCAAACATAAATAAAAAGTTTGAATAGAGTTCTATAGATGACTGAGGTCTAAGTGCAGTGATAATAAAAATGAATTGGAATAATATACATTGTTACAGAACATGATGTAAAAAATAGCATCACAATTCACCAGGGAGCATAAATGAAATAGTATAAACTGTTAGAGAAACCTATTGAAATATGAGCGTCTTTTCCAGTGGTACGGGGCTTAGAATGGACCTGCAGTAACCACTGCTTGTCGTAAGAGGTGATTTAAATGGGAAATTTCTGCACAGGACAGTACCTCGTGCAGGACATAGCTTTCCTATATCATAGTTCTCATCTCCTTTCTAACCTTTATCTTCCATTCCTTCTTCTCCCTTCCCTTTCTCATTCCATACTTCATTCTTTTCTCTCCTTACCGTTCATTAATGTGCATAAGCATCTAGGTTCCTCCATTGATGACCTTGATGATGCACATATCATTTCTCGGACAACTATTGTAGAACTTTGCATCTTAGCTCCGTCATGAGAATGTAACTGTTGTAATATGTCAAAAACCAGTCACCCTACTTTGATAAAAGATCAGTTGTGTTCGAACATAAAATTTGTATTTTCCTGCACCCACTTGCTGCGATTACCTATCTCCCGGTGCTGCACCATACGAAGGTTGACAAGTTTAGCATCATGTGGAGCTCCCCGTTGGGGGGTAACAGGGCCTAAAGTGGTAGAACAAACTTGGATCACCCTGAGTCACAGAAAAGGAAATAACAGGGCCACAGCCGCTAGGTTAAAAAATGTTGCACTCCTTTTCGAGTCTTTATTCCTTCGACGTTGGGATCGCTAGATGCGATCCCCAGTGAATACAGCGCAATCAAGTGACATTTTTTTTAAAGACTCACTTTAAACTCAAATGTACTAAAAGGCAGATACAAAATATGAGCTCCTGTCTGCAAGCGGTCACCTAGCAAGCTTCAGGTAGCACCCTCCCCCGTCTCTAACCCCCACTCCCTCGTCATAAGTACCCTAATCCTGCCACACAAATAAGTTTACTCTTACTGCACATTACAAAGAAAACTTGAAACATGATGGACTTTTTTTTTGTTAACTAAGAGACTGGCTGTCAACTGCAATTATTTATTAAGGAGCACTGAGAAGAATTGCAGACGTTTAGAAATACCAATTTATTTAAGAAGTGGTTAGATATTTTTAAATATTGTTTTCATCAAAATGAGAGTGAAAGTTCTAACCAGTTAAATAATTTAAATTTTAATTATGAAGGGTGTTTTAGATGTGTGATATCTTATATAGAACTGTTTAAACAATCCCACAAATTGTGGCCCTACCAAAACATGACTATTTGATAGAGGAAGGCTAGATACCATACCATACTTTTTTCTGTCAACCAAATTCCAAAAGTTCTCATTTGTTATATAGGATTTTAGCATAATGTCATTCTGAAGATCCAAAATCTCTAA
>CABFVZ010004906.1:0-40046 GCA_902151445.1 Timema monikensis | reverse complement strand
CATGCAATTAAAAACTATTTTTTAATGATGCCAAAGAAGTATAACTTCTCGCGCGCGTACATAAGTACACACACCCATTTTTTTTTATTGTTTGCCAGTTCAATTACACACCTTAATGCTTAAACTCCAAATATCATCAAATGCGTTAACACAAAGGTTAGTTAAAATCAGGTCTTCAGTAAATAAATGGTACGACACAACCTCAAAATGTTCTCAATTATTGTATTAAGAATTTCAGCTAACTGCCCTTAGGTAGTTTTTATTCTGAAAAAATAACATCAGCTTGTTAATCCCAATAAATATCCTTTATATTTAATTTTGTTGACAAAATTGTGCAAATATTACAAATACAATTTAGATTTTCAAAAATCAGCTATTTGTAAACTGTACTCAAATTATTTTTAGTTTGTAAAAATAAAACATATCGTTATTCATCATTAAAAATTATTACGTGATATACATTTTAATTAAAATCATTAAGGACATTTTTTAAATAAGTCTAATTTCAAAAAAATCATTTATCATTATACTACCATTAACGAGTTTGTACCCAAAAATACACTGTTTATTTAGGTCAACAAAATCGTTAGAATTATTTCCAACAAATTTGTAATTAATAGCTAGGGACAAAATAAAAAATATCCTAAGGCATAGCTATATAATATCTAAATATTCACTTTGAACAAAATTCATAAAACTCTTTTCAATCTGTGTCCGGAGAAAGACAGACACTAAGGTTCAGACAGACACTAAGAATCAGACAGACACTAATAATCAGACAGACACTAAGAATCAGACAGACTGGTGAATAAGCTCCACATTTTCGAGCTCGGTGACACAAAATTTGAGGTCGAGATTTTCTCACGATTATAATTCTTTCTGTTTAAATTAGAAATGATTAGTTAATAATTTTAAATTTTATTCGTTGCCTTAGTGTTTTAATAATGGATCAAGAAAAGGTTAAATCCACTAGCACGAATATATGAACCTTTAATAGCAGACATCATTATTTAAAAATGAGAAATACACTCGATGGAATTTATAAATTATGGAAGTTTGGTGAAACGGGGTGGGGTTAAGAATATAATATATGTGCAGGCACAACCTTATGAGCACAACAACCCTTTAAATGAAATTCTATTCATTTTAAAAACAAGTAATCTCTTTCTATAAATAGGTCTGTTTGAAGATTAAAACCGTTGAAGGAGCGTTGTCTCCCCATCCATTTGAACTCTAATGTACGTCCTCGTATATGTTATTAAAACTACAAACATATTTATATATAATTAATGTACCAAAGAACGACATGAAAAAGCTGTATATTCATATTTCCAAACAATTTATTTCCACTGCGAGTTGATTGTAAGGACAGGAAAAGGTAAAAACGTCCATTCCATCTGTTGTGGCGTTATCTCCATCCGGGCAGCAGTTTCTCATCAAGAGCGAGGGATATGGACCGTTTAGATAATGACCAGCTGGACGGACGCTCGCGTACCTGGAATAAAGAGAGGGGGGAGGGGGGATACCACGGCCAACAATGGGTGTAGTTTCGGGAGGACCAAAGGTTCCTGGTCCTCTCCAAACATAATGTCCATCGAGCAGAACAGCTGCTCATACACAGATCTTACAGCGGCCAAATGAAAGGGTGGAATAAGCTGGGGTCAGGGTGGAGAGGGGTAATTATCAAATGGAGGAAACTTGCTTTTTTTATTTGACATTGCAATGTATAATATATGAAGCATGTATCTCTGTTGGCTCAAAAGGGGTGGACCCTCAAGCTTTGTTGATACCCCCCTCTTCCCCCGTGTACCCTTTCAAGGGTTGGGGTGGAAATATTTCTGGACTGGTCCGACGAACATCTGGAGATATTCTAATCGCATCATTTCAACTACTTGAGGAATATAGTAAATTACGTTCAATGAAATGTGGACAAACATTTATTTAGTTATTGAAGGTATGGTTAGTGTTCAATTTTTAGATATTTTATACATGATTTATAACACGAACTAATCTAAAACAACACAATAAATAAATAATAATAATAAACTATGGTTGACCTTCATTTGGGCTTGGTCAACCCAACACATTATGTTGATCCTTCATTCTGACCTAGGGAAGATAAATAATCAAATACATCTGTAAAATAACAAAATATTTGGTTCAAATCAAAAGTAATAATATTGATTCTAGATATTTCTCTGAAATATTTTGAATTATTTTAACATATTAACTATCACAATATATATCTAGTTAGCGGGTTGATAGTGGCTATCACAAAATAAATTTAAGTCCATCGCTCAGTATTCTGGAGATACAGTGACCAGCACTCTGGTAAACTACAGGAAGAAACACTCAATGAGGTTATAGTGACCAGCACTCTGGTAAACTACAGGAAGAAACACTCAATGAGGTTACAGTGACCAGCACTCTTGGTAAACTACAGAAAGAAACACTCAATGAGGTTACAGTGACCAGCACTCTGGGAATCTACAGAAAGAAACACCCAATGAGGTTACAGTTAATTTATTTATGTGCACTTTTTATTTGTGATGAAAACACATTTTTACCTTCTTATGTGAATGCATAAATATACTGAAAATACCTCAAAACATTTTATAGTAGGTTCGTTGATATTTCCAACCCCTTGTTGTCAAGGAGACTTACAAGAAATATGTATGCATTAAAAGTTAATATTATATTTTAATTGTTATACTTTTAAACACAAATGTAACCACAATAACAGTCTGTTTTTTTTTTCAACTTCAGTTCTCTCACTGATGATATAATGGAGGAGTGGCCGGACTTTAGAGCTAGGGATCTTCTCCAGAGAAGAAAAATCTTTTGCCACCTACTATGGAACTATAAGCTTGTATTGTTTGTTATTTGGTAAAAAATAAATAACCCATTTTGTATTTTAATAGTAAATATATATTGCATCTAAGAACTTACAGCCCTTTCATACACTGAAACTGAGTTTTTCATCAAACTATATAATATATATATATAATTTCCCTGAAAAAAGTAGTTTTTCTCTAAACACTTGAGTTTTAAGTTGATACATGACACAGCATAATCTTAGGATAGTTTGTTGAATGAGAGTTAATAATATCTCTGCCATAATCTTAGGATAGTTTGTTGAATGAGAGTTAATAATAGCTCTGCCATAATCTTAGGATAGTTTGTTGAATGAGAGTTAATTATAGCTCTGCCATAATCTTAGGATAGTTTGTTGAATGAGAGTTAATTATAGCTCTGCCATAAACGAAGGCAGGATTGTAAATGGTCATCATTCAAACAATTTCGATATTTATATTTTCTAATGTTGATTTAAGAAAAATATGCAAACCCTCTCTTTCATTTTTTCTCTTGCAATCTTTTTTAATCGATCGACCAGGTGATCGACCAAACCAGCGGCCGCGATCGACTGTTTGGCCACCCCTGATATAGCGTGATGGTATACAGCTTACCTGTATTATTAAATAAATGGAGTACAACAGAACAAGTCCTGTCTCGATCCGTTGAGTATTTTTGGGTTTTACTCGAAACAAACAGAAGGAATCGAACGTACAGACAGATTTAGATTTGGATTATATTTCAAGAAAATTTATTGGGCCTATTTTAATCTGGGTTATAATAAAAATCTTGAATTAATATTAATGTTCAACTGACAGAGTATTTTGAATATTAGGCTAAGTAGTGAATGGATGATGTTAGTCAATGTTACATTTATTTAAAAAAAAATCTAATGAATATTGAAGATTAAATTAATATTAATGACCCTAATTTGGAAAGTAAGACATTCTCATGGTTGTAAACTCTCATCCTGTAACGATACAAGCAGGTATCTGTATATAATAGCAGTTTAAGGCGATGTCTGGGTTATTTATGTGCTTGTTGTTCTGAAGAGAGCACTGGCTATCTGCCTCTGAGAAAGATAGACGAGGAGGACTGGAATCTGGAATCCAGGAGGGGGAGTTAGTTAGTTACCCAACACACAAGAGAGAGAATATCAGAGAAATAAAAGAGGTAGCCAGTAGAAACGTTACTGGAGCTAAGAGTCAGATACAGAATTATGAACTATAGGTCTCCACTCCTGGGGACACCAGTTCAACTCTTAACATCGGCATAAAGGTAGGGCGCCACAGCCACGGGACTGGACATGACTTGAATTGACCGGACTAATGCGGATATGCGCCACAGTGAACAGACTTGAGTTGACTGTGTAGTCTAAAAAATCTCAATTTATTCTGTATTTCTCTCAGCATAATATGAATTCCGGGCAACAGTTATTGGATTTAAGTTCTGAATCCGATTCAGATGAAGATGTTTTGGATTTTTGTGCATTACTGCTATCGAAAAGGAAGAGAACACGGATAAATTCATACGTGGAAGAAAGAAATGTGTTAGACGAGTTTCATACGTTAATAAAATCTTTGACAAATAGCAGTTTAAAAACTACTTTCGATTAACCAAATCATCCAACATAAAGTTTCTTCCAAATAACATTTCAAAATTTCACAAACTTTACGATACTATGAATTTAAATTAATCATCTTTATTATAAATAACATCACATAAACATGCCATCGTAGTGGAAGACCAAAGCTTATACCTAATAAGAAGGGAATAAATAAAAACCAAGAAGATGTAATTTATCTTGTTCAGATTATGCATGTGACTAAAGCAAGCAAAGTAAAATGATGATTCTTTGTACAAATTTTTATGAAAAATTATTTTACTGTACAAAATAGAAATAAAAATGTAAGTTGTACAAATTATATTTTATTCGCCCGATTTAATGTTCATTCTAACTGCTATTTCATCCCAAATTTTGTGTTTCATCCTGGCGTTGCAAAAATTCTTGTTACTTGTGTCATACAATACACTGTGCTCTTGGACTGTCTCTACAAGTTGATCTTCCAAATACATTTTAAATGGTTTTAATAATATTAGAACAGTTTGTAAAATCAAGTTTTAATATTCGAGAACTTTTTTTAAGAAGAATATAGAGATACTTTAAATATAATTGTAAGTACTTTAAATAAAATTTTAAATATGAAAATGGTAGAAGTATGGTAAGTAAACAATTGATCACGTGTTGGAGATGGTGTTGTTAGAGTGGTGGGGGAAACAGACTCAAGTTAGTTTTTCAATTGGGACGTACACGACCTGACTCCGGTCGCCAGATTATGTCAAGTCCAGTCAAGTCTGGTCGCAGTGGCGCCTAAACAATACATAAATATTGTATGGAAAATCACACTGGACTCCAGTCATGTCAAGTAAAGTCCAGTCCGGTGGCTGTGGCGCCGCACCTTAGGGGTCGCAAATGGGTCTTGTGCCGTTTTTTAATTACTCAGGCTGAAGTGAGCTATTTTATATTTACTCGTTATGATATTCTTAGCCATATTATGCTGTTATCTACTGCTTGTTTCACTATTCTGAGCTATGCACTATCTTAAACTTACTCGTGTTTTTTTTTCTTATGGCCATCATTGGCTGTCTCAGTCCCTACAGACCCTTTTAAATATTTTTCCGAATTATTTATTATTTATGATAAAATAATTAAAATTGAAAACTCACAATTATTTATGTAATTGTTTGTAATGTTGTCACCTTTAAGTAATATTTTGAATAGCTTCACCTATAGGCCTAAGTGAATGGCTATAAAATGTAAACAAAAGAGTTAGAATTTTTAAAAAATATCAAGAATCGGGTTTATCTAAGAAAATATTTGCCCTAGATAAAGTCCTCTTATTTTAAATAATATTTTATTGATTGTATAATATTGTACAACAATGTTACTAGTACCGTATTTTTTTTTAAATCCAAGCAGGAGTTTTTTTTTAGGGATCCAAAATAATGTTTTCGCTAAACATTTAATAGCTTAGCAGTTACTAAAACTAATTTATTTTTAAGATTTATTAGCACAAAGGTCATTCAACGAAGTATAAAATGAGAATAAATCTTTTCAGGAAAATGAAATGGCCATAGTTAAAAATCTCCTTTATTCGGTATACTCTCCATATAGTTTATAGCGATACAATTTTTTTTTGTATTTGTTGACTGTGGTGGAACCTACTGTAACGTAAATACATTAATGACGCCATAATTTAATTAGTTGTAAAAATAAACAAAATATATTTTTTATCTATAAAATTACATAAAAATCAACAGATAAATCAAAATCTCCTAAACGTATTAATATGCAGTAAATAAACACAGAATTTTACTAATTAAAAGGGTAAACTCAATTATTATTTTCTTAGAATAAATATTAGATAATAAATTAAATACAAATGATAAAAATATGTTAATTGCAATTTAGAGGATCATAATATTTTAAATTACACATCTACTTTTGAAGGGGAAGAAAATGCTGAGTTTATAATTGTATACAATTGTTTGAACACCGAATTATTTCTATTTGTCCTTAGATGTATTAGTAAAAAATGCCAGTGGAACTTAACCGAGAAATATTAATTGTTAGTAATATTAATTGTTAGTAAATAAACCATATTCTAACATCAGTATTCATTTCTCCACTCATTGATAAACAATTAAACACGCAAGAATACACAATTAAATTAAAACAAAAATGCTAGTTACACAATTCAGCTCAAAGTTAGACTGTGGTTGTCGAGGGGCTCTGTAATGCTTGCAGTTACAATCCTATGTTAGGTTACCTCTCAGGTATTACCCCTACTCCCCCTCTTCTGTTACTACATTTCACCACTGAGTTGCAGCGCCTGACGCCTAGCCAGTAGCCTTGTGCAAACCTTCCTTCAAATCAGCACAAGCACTGTCCGTAATAAATTATAAAATCTGAACTATGTTGAAAATAATGTATAATATTCCGGGACAGTTGGCATTACTAAATTAAAATAACATGTATCTAGAATCGTTGGGGGTGCTGCAGCCCTGCAGCTCTTATGGATGAGTAGCCACTGATCATTATATCATCGTTCAGTCCTCTGCATGATACTTAAGTTACATTTCATCGTTGATCCGAACAATGCATCATACTTAGAAAACATTTGATCTTTGAGCTGAGCTTTAAACCATACTTATATTCTAACAAAGAGACCTCAATTATGTCTACTACACAAGGTTTTCATGGATTATGTCTAGCGATCAAATTATTGGTCCAGAGTGTACCATTAAGGCTCGCTTTGGTTGATTCCAATAGGATGAAAACAAACATTTATAAATGGAAGGAGAAATACATGTATCTTTCAATACCTATACCATTCATTGTCATAGTCCTCTATTGCTGGTTTCCATCTTTGTGAAACTTGTAGGATGCAATCTGATCGTAAACAAAGACTGACATCATAGTCCTTCCGTGATTCCATAGTTATGAAACTTACTTTACTTAAGATATCAACTTCGTAAAAACTATAGTATTTCAACATGAGTTTAAGAGACAATGAATGAACTATTCAAGCAGGAGTCCTACCTTGGTTTATTCCAACATGATTATTGTTACTGGTAAAAATTTCAAATACTAAATCATGATAGATATATTGACATAAGCAATCATAGATTAAGAAATTCCACCATGGTTAAAACATACCTGTCCAAATGATTGAAGAAGCGCTGTTACAACTAGTATCAATGAGAATAACCAAAGTTTAAAACATTCATGATAAAAGCCATGCATAGAATGATTCCACAATGGTGTGATATATAACATTTAAGAAGCTATTGAAGAGTGAGTAGATGTGTAATTACATAATAACCTACCTTTATTGTCAGACATGACTATGGAAAAAATCACCAGTCCAAGATTAAACCATCTGAGGTGATCGTTCTACATCACCCACCAGGTGAAGAGATAAATATCACTTTATGAAATTGTAAACGTTTCGATGAAGAGAAGGAGGATTTTCAACATCTCCAGCTCAAGTCCTATAAAACCTAACAAATGTTAGTTTTACCAACACGGTATTCATGACAACTACACCCTCCTATACATCTTCCAACACTTGTCAATCCTAATATTTCTCGGATAATCCAGACGTGTCGATAATTATGGCTCCCCACAAACTGTCCTAGCCTTAGTACGAGCATCCTTTAGTCCGATAGGACAAGACTTAACATCAGAGGGTCTGTATATTTTCTGCCTACTGTTCCTTTAGATTATGACCAAACGTCATAATGCCATAACTTCTACTCTGACCGTGTGGGTACTAATGGGATAATATAAATATATTAATGATACGATCTTTGTATGACATCAAAAATATCGTGTTTATTATTCCAACATACGTATTGGTTATAATCATGCCTAAACATCGTTCATCGGCTATAACACACCATTACTACTCATTTGATAGAAACATGCGTAGTAGTTACATAACATCAGATAATCTTTCTCTGGCCAAAGATATGTATGATTCTTATAGTCATTCATTGATCTACTTAATGTACTATAGCTATACATAGTTTTATCTGCATACTCACTTCATAGTCGTACTTCACACTTATAAGACATTTGATCTTCATATATTGATCATACAACACACTTGCACTTCAAAGGATTAGAGTAATAATGGATACTTACCCATTATCTGTTTATCGAGGACATATATAATATATTCACGAGATTTCATCATCATTCATTGATCCCAATCTTGAATCTTACTTGAATAACATTAATCATTGATCAGTCATGCTCGTACTTCATCATTAATTATGACATACATAGTACTCGATTAGCGCTATGCGTAATACTTATAAAACATTATGATCACCCACAATGGTCAGAGTCATGTATCATATTTTATCATACGAAGCATCAATCTGCTATGAATTATGATATTTGTTTTTAATTCACTGATCAGGACTTGCTCAGGACATGATGAGACGTGAAATGCAGAAGGTTTGAAATGGAAACTAATAGGGTCTGCACCGATAGTATAACATTTATTTAAAGCCTATGAACTTGACATATTCATACACTTCATATTGTGAAGAAGAGGACGTTTCCCCCTTTATTATATAGAATATTTGGTGATATTTCTCGTAATAAAATACAATTTGCTGTAACTAGTTATTTGGTGTGGATACAAGTACTGTATATGACAATTTGTTCACTAGCAAAGACAACCGCAACTCCCATATATTGAAAATTATTGGTTAAAGAATTACATCCAAACTGTCTATGACTTTACAGAACACGTAACTATGATATCCAATTATAATTTGTATGGTTTTATTCGATTACCTAAGCAAATATATCATAATACAAGTAATTGTTCGGGGCTGTGATCTTGAACTGCTCACCGGTTTGTTTGTGTGATGTCACATGAACGTACGTCGACCGTAGTGCTTCCGTACTGGCCGTTGAAACTTTGAAGCCGACAAAGAAAGAGTTGGACCCCAATTAACAGAACAATATGAGCATGAACATTAAACAGTAAAAATAAATATGGAGAGATTATTATAGTGTATAGAGGCGGTAGTTTAAATTATTTCAAGATAACTGTCAGTGTCAACCAAAATTATTTTTCTAGTGGTTTCCTTAATTTTTTAACTATTTCACTCATTTTTTACTTCCAACTTTTCCTTTTTATTTATTCTATTTTTATCTAGAGTTTTTGGATTTGAGATTTCATTCTTAAAAATCCCTTATCTTTGGATTTTTGGAACATTTTTGAAGTAATACAGACCAGGATAGTTTGAATCAAGATTCGAGGCTCTTCATCATGTGTTGGCTCACCATATGAAGTCGGCCAACGAGTTTGGTTAATAAATAGAGCTGTTAATCATAGGTGCATACTTATATTTCATCGCCCTTGGGAGTGCTCTTTCGTGATAGTAAGACAACTATATGAGGTCATCATTGTATCCAGAAAGTCTGCAAACGATTAGTGGTGTGCCATTAATAGTGTACCTTTATCATCCCTGTGACTATAAAACGAAAACAAAGATTCCAGGGAAATCAAAGTTGAACACAATGATTTGAAAGAAGGTACCTTAAATCAGTCTCCTCAACAAGGAATTATAGTTATTTCACCCAAACAGGAACCACCTCAAGTAAAATGGGTCCAGCAGTCCAGAGTAACAGATTCAACCACAATATCCACCAGAACAGGAAGTGGCAAAAGAACGACGCTACCCAAACCGAGAGATACGATTACTTCCAGCAAGCCGGAAATTGTGTTGTGGGAACGGGATATTTCCCTATGTCCGAGTGATACAGTGAACCTATGGGGTTTAATATTCATTTGTTTATCCATGGTGATGAAACTCTCATAGCAACCGAACAAGAGAAGGATGGTTCATCTCTAAGAATCAAGAAGATTGATCTACTATCCTTACTGTAAAAACAATTTGTTCAGTAGCCTTGTTATTAATGTTCATGGAAGTTTGGTTCAATATAGGTGAGATTATTTGTGCTGACATGGTTCAAGTAGGTCCATTAAGTAAGAATCAGATCGTCGGTTTTTAAACTCCTTAGCATTCCTTGCCAAGTTACGGTTTAACTTAATGGACAGTGTGGTCTATTATGTTCAGAAGGAGGCATTTGTGGGTGTATAAAGTTTGGTTTAAAATTTAACCTATCTTGGACACACTTGTCCCATCCGATAGAAACATATTAATTATTAAACATATTAGAAATTAATAAATAATCACTTAAACATTTTTGAAATAGGTTTTACGCTTGACTTTATTATTTTGAGCTATAAAAAACTTAAAAAGGGGTATGTCTCGTATTGTTTGGCAGGTATTGATAAATAAGAGCACGAATCTCTTCCGGGTGTAGTGATATTTTTTAAGTTTCTCAGTCTCCTTGCACTTTCCTAACTTCCCCGCCCCTTCTCTATCATTGTAGATATGTGGATATTCTCGATCAGTAATAAGACGCGAGGAGCGTTATTAAAAGAGCATATACCAATAATGTTATATTATAAGTTAAATTATTTTGACAGTAAATTTTAGTTGAAAGAATTATTTTTTAAATGTTGGACTCTTCTGGATAATTTATTTTTACCCGTTTGGGTTATTCTCATACATTAATTAGGCTAAAGGCGTATTAATGAGGAAGGTGGAGTTTTAGAAGAAAGTTTGCGTGGAAAGAGACTGGGAAACCATTTAGGAATAAGCACCCTTAGCTCCCCCACCCAGGATTCAAACCCCAATCCCCACGTCACTAAAAGTTCAGTCCGACACGAGCGTGACACGTCAGAACGTAAAACCACCAATGTGGGTAAGAACATTATGTTCTTATGTCATATTCATGTCATATGACATTTTAAAATGTCA
Organism: Timema monikensis; assembly: GCA_902151445.1. Classification (NCBI taxonomy): domain Eukaryota; kingdom Metazoa; phylum Arthropoda; class Insecta; order Phasmatodea; family Timematidae; genus Timema; species Timema monikensis. The sequence continues at coordinate 28,778 of CABFVZ010004906.1, read as the reverse complement.
AACTTTATACTTTTGAACCTCTTGGACAAGTACATAATATATTTTTAGAGAATTAAAATAATATATTGTTATTTTTAACACTTGGGAAATTTGGGAAATATTGGGGAAGGAGAGGGGGCTTTAGGAATAAGGGAGCATTAAAAATATTGTAAAATAATTTAAAAAAAGTTGAAATGTTTTTGTCTCAGTGTTCTATAATTTAAGGAAAGTAAATATTTTTGAAACTGGATTAATTGTAAGAATTTTTAAAAGGATACTTTAATGTTAGTTAAAATGTTTCCAGGGTAACTCATAATCCCCCATGATCATTATGATAATTTATTCAACCTATAAAATGTGTCATTGCTATTAATGTCCTAAGAACATCAGATATTAGTTGAATTGTAATGTCTAGTAATTCCTATTGAGGTGTTTCGAATGTCCTTACAGACCGGTAGGAACATGACAGCCAGTTCGGTCCCCTGTATATAGACTAGCAATTATCCACTATGACTGCACAGGGTACACCCACAGGGTACACCATAGGATGTTGTCTACAACGCGTACCCACCATGAGATGAGGTGATGATGGTGTTTATGACGTTGTGGAGATGGTGTGATCCTTACCCTAACTTAACTGACTAACCAGTGGCGGCTCGTGTATAGGCACTGCGGAACTGCAGAACCCGCTATTTCCACTTGATATTACCGATAACATTTAATATAATGAGTCCTTTTTTCTTTAAATCTTTATTTATTTTTGTAGTACAATATATATTCCTTAAGCTTAATGTCAGTACTTCAGTAGCCATCCCTCAGTTTATGAAAACAATACAAAAATCTTTGTATGGGACTGTGCGCTTCACAGTGCCAGCAACGTGGTGTTTGACTGCTGTGCGCATGCGCACATAGAAGGGGGGTATGTAGGAAGGTGAGACTCCCAGGTAGAGAGATCACTATTGCTTTCGCAGTGCTGGCTCTGGCGTGATGGTAGAAGGAATTTTTTTTTTACTCAGAGTGTGTTGTGCTTAAAAACCGTGTACCATGTTCTTGAATGTGATAAAGTGTAGAAGAGTGTAGAGTTAGATTATTATTCTGCTTCCAGCTATTCTATTTGATTCATTTTTTAGGTTATTTAATTTAAAAGAAAACCTTAACCATGGCCTTGCATCCCCAAGAAATAAGTTCTGTGACTGTAAGTGAACTTCAACAGCTTAAGTTTTCACAGCTATCTCTCCATGAGAAAGTTACAGCCAAGAAAAGAGGTCGTTCAACACCTGATATTCCAATATTTCAGCCAGGTAAAAGCAACAACAAGAAATATATTCGTAGCTTTAATTCCGAATGGTACCAACAGAAAAGTTGGCTTTGCGGCTGTGAAGTAAGAAATGCATTGTTTTGCTTCCCGTGTTAGCAGCCCCCCACTAATTTTAGCTATGAGCCACCACTGTAACTAGCCAAACTCTGATGACCTATGGGATCATTCCCCTCGAGGGAAAGATAATCAAGGTGCCAGCCGGTAATGGAGCCTGGGACTGCTATACTCGTAGCCAGGTGCACTGACCACTACACCATGGGGCCGGTTCTTGAAGAGGTGTTATTACAGGTTTCTCTAGCATCTACATCTGACAATGGGGGGGAAACATCTTAATACTTCTTTGCACACATCTTCTTAGGAGGGTTTGTTGGTGTAAATGAAGGGGTGTTTAACACATTTGTACAAGTAACAATATTATTGACGTAATCAACATACTAGTACAATATGCCAATATTGATTAATCTCGTAGTAATTAAAAAACTGAAGTCAATCATCATCAATAAAACATTTACTAGGAATAATATATAAAAGAAAAAACATCAAGTTACTGTATTTTTAATTTAATCTAATCTATGTACACACCAAAAACTTTGTTGAGTTAAGGATATAGTAAGTTAAAATAATTTAATAGTACTATATCTGAAAGAGTTAAATTTATCTTACTTGAATAAAATTGAAAAATAATTTGAATAAACAATTTTTTTTTTTTAAATTATCAACTTTTGTTTTGTACGTATCTAGGTATTATAATAAAAAATGTTATTTTTGTGTGTTTAGTCCCGAACTTTTTTGTAATTAATTCCATAGTAGTAATTAATCATTGTAAAATGCACAAATATATATGTATATACAATTTATACATATGTTATAAATTTTCAAAAGTAATTTAAATACATATTTAATCGGGATTCGTTTAAAAAAACCTACAATTTGACATTTAAAACCATCGGTTGATAATAATTATAATTTTCTCCGAACGTGAGTGAAGTACCCGTTTCCCCGCTCACTTGACAAAAGGAAGCATCTTATAACAGCCGCTAGTAGCCTTCCCTACAGAAGACTATGAATATTTCAGTAATCACCAAAGGTAAAGTAAGGCTCACTTTCTGCCAATTAAGAAACGTCCGTCATGCTTAATTAGACGAGAAAAGCATGACAAGAGGAGGTATGAGTGAGAGAGAGAGAGCTAGCAGCTGTTTGTTCTCTTCCCCTGATCCATATTCCATCTTGAAGCAGCAGATTGTGGCGCGCTAGAGCTTATCTTAGTTACACACAAGAAGGATTTGGACAGCCAGAGACGAGAATAGCTTTCCTAGTTGTAGTTAATGTTTTCAATCTTTAGGTGGACTTTTAGGAATATGGAAAACAAATACTTGGAGAGCTTTGAAATGTGGTTCTGGAGAATACTTGAAAAGATTGGGTGGACAGACAGGATGACAAATGAAGAGTGGGTGGGTGATAAGAGAACCCTTTTGGAGGTGATTCTTCGGCACAAAGCAAACTGGATCGGACACATTCTTAGGAAGAACTGTATTCTGCACTACGTCATAGAAGGAAAGGTTGAGGGAAAGAGAAGCTTAGGAAGGAGGAGGATTCAAATATTAGATGAATTGAGGGAAGGAAGAAGATTCTGGGAGCTGAAGGAGGAGGCGGAGGACAGGTTGCATTGGCGGTCTAAGTTCACGGATAAAAGAAATGGACCTGTCGTAAGACAATATACCTTATAATAATAATAATAATAATAATAATAATAATATAATAATAATAACCATAGTAATAATAATTAGACCAATTACTAATAATATAAATTACAATTATTATTGAACCGTAAACAGGCTGATTTACTGGGTATGATTATTTCTAAAAGTAAATACTAAAAGGTCACAAGTACATCATTGGTGCACGCCGATAGTAAAACATTACCATACAAACATTTTAACCTGAGTTTGTTTCTAGCCTGAGTCTGTGTGTAAGAATTATCTATGTCAGTGTCAGGTAAATTTGAACCCATACAATCACAACTACAGTTCATCTATAGTAGGAGTGGTGGTAACTGACAGCTACAGTTCAGCTATAGTAGGAGGGGTGGTAACTGACAGCTACAGTTCAGCTATAGTAGGAGGGGTGGTAACTGACAGCTACAGTTCAGCTATAGTAGGAGTTGAGGTAACTGACAGTTATAGTCATTTTATGTAGTCATTTTATGGGAGGAATAGAGGTAGCTGACAGCTATAGTCATTTTATAGTAGGAGTGATGATAAATGACAGCTAAACACCATCTACGATAGGAATGATGGTAGCTTACAGCTACAGTAAATTATAGTAGGAGTGGTGGTAACTGACAACTAGGAAATGTTAAATCTCATGTAGCCATTCTCTAACCAACATTCGAGATGCCTCATTTTGGTGCTTTATTTTACACTAATATAACTCAACCTAACTTTAACCAATTATAGCCTAAGCTCAACTCACTTAATCTAACCTAACTTAGATAACCTGACCTCAACCCTATAAATATCTAAGTCCGAGTATATAGTGTCAATATCATCATGATAAACATCGAAAAATATTATCCGATCACCTCTCACTTAATATTATCAACGTATTTTGGATAATGTCAAGATTATCTGGTTGATATTGACTTTATCTAAGTTCAGACTTGACCCGTAGGAGGAACATGTAAATACTGTAATTTTACCATTTCCTTTTGAACCTTTTAAAGCATATCCGGTGTTTTATTAGTGGATGACACAAATAAAACACTGCACCCTATTTCCTGTGTATGGATACTTTTGAATAATACTGTACCCTAACTTGTTTTAGCACTTTTGCAACCCAAGGTTCCTTAAGTTCAAGAAATAAGATATGAACAATACATACATATGCATGTGTCGAGATTAAAGTGACGTTTACAAAGAGTGGTTGAGCTACGAGGTTAGGGCAAGAGGTCACAGCTTGAGATAAGAGGTCAGAGATGGAGTTAAAAGGTCATAGGGGTGATAATAGATCAAAGGTAGTGATAAGAGGTTATAGTTGGAGATTAGATGTCAGAGTTTAATATAAGAGGTTAGAGGAGGAGTTAAGAGATCAGAAGGGGTGATAAGATGTCAACGGTTGTGATAAGAGGTCAGATGTGGTGATAAGAGGTCATATGTAGATATAAGCTGTCAGAGGTAGGGATAAGAGGTCAGAGGTGGAGATAATAGGTCAAAGGTGGGGATAATAGGTCGCGTAAGGAGATAAGAGGCCAGGGGTATATGTAACATAAAAACCACGAAATCCCGAATTCCTGGGTGATAAAAAGCACGATTGACACAGACAACACATCAGATGAATCTTCTGACTCCCTTCTCTGTCTTTGGTACCAAGAGGACGTTTCTTCAACTGAGAATTTCTGTGACTCCACACATTCATAAGAAAACACAATTCTAACATCCAACGACAATCAACAGTCGTACCAAAACTAACAAACAACCTTTACTTATCCCCAAAAAATTATCAGTATGAGTTGAAATAAAGGTGTTAGTGGGGGTTCCAAATTTATAAAACTAAAATAAACAATTACTTATCAGTGTTGTAGAAAGCGAGAATTTGGCATCCATGATATGAGGTGTGTTATGAAAAAAACTTTTAGTTTCGGTGTAAATTTAAATTTTTCAGACAAATAGTCAAATAAGTCTTAAAATTTAAGATCTCTTATTGGAGGATAAAGACAAATTGGGGGAGATGAATGGGGGTGGAAATGTTAAAAACTAATAGAAAGAACTATTTCTCTGTGCGGTTTAAAACCTAAATATGGAAAGCAGGTGTAGGGACAAACCCAAATAACGATAAACGTTTGAAGATTTTAAATTTTAAATGGGGTATTCAGGAAATAGGAAAAGTTGAAATAGGGAGAAGTTGTGACGTACAAGTAAAAAAAAAGAGTTTTTAATTCAGGTAAGAAATTTAAATTTGTCACTTCAAATAACCAAATAAATGTTAATTTATAGTTATTTATAAACGGGGCCTGGTGAAATATTGGGTCTCAAAATTTCTAAAACCAAAATAATAATCTACTTCTCACAGTGTTAGATTACTAACATTTGTCAGACGGATATAAGGACCACCTAAAACTATAAAATTCTTATCATTCTTAAATTTAACAATGAATGCGCGAAAAATGGATAAGGAGGGTATTCTTAACATTTCCAAATCTAATATAAGAATACTTTTCAGGGGGGCAGAAAATTGAAATTCAGCATGTAAGTAAATAAAACTTCCCGGATAACCTAATGACGTCAGAACACGGAATTTCAAAATCTAACTTGGGAAATTGAAGAGTCTACCATTTATCAACTAATAAAGAACACTGTTTACGATTTACTTTAAAAACGTTGGTAAACATGTAACAAAACCATATAATATAAACAAATAAGTCCTAAGACTTCAAATTGGGAATGTGGATACTGAAAAATGAGGGTTTGGGAGTAGCTTGACAACTTTCCAAAAGAAATAGAAAACATACTTTTTGGCATGGGAAAATCTTTAAATTTATCAAATTGGTAAAAGCCATAACCATAAAAAGGCATATCTATAAAAGTTGGACAGTTTGGAATTTAAAAATCAGGTGCTGTTAAATGGGAGGTGGGGAGCCAATGCATTTCTTGAACTAATAGAAAACTTTCTTGGTATGATGAAAAACCTTAGCTTTGTAAAAGCAGACGGAAAATGTCTAGAAATAAACGAATATAAAACTAAATATTATTTTAAAGTGTATCCATTAGTATTGCAAATATATGTTATGTAAAAAAAAATTAAGGCTAAACTAGTGCTTATCCAGCAGCCATATAACAATTAAAATAAACCAACTTTGGTGACATAGCTTGACCATTATTCTCTCTGGGAAATCACGAGAATGTACCTAGCCCTCCTCAAGTGGTGCGCTACATTAAATACAGGAACACCTACCTAAACCATAATGGAATGGGCCAGTTTCATGAGAGACTGGCCCATTCTATTCGAGTCTATGTATGTGTCGTCTTGATGGTACCGACCCGTACTAAGTCTGATTTGTTTCACTTATTCTATGATCGTGCTTAGGTAAAGATTGTATGGTCAATAGATGGCGTTGGTTTATGCCCTCAGCTTATGTCCTTTCAAATAATATAGTTTTTAAATTTATTAATCGAAATAGTTGGTTTGTGATTCCGATAGTTAGAGCGGTATTATACACGGTGGGACTATCAAAGAGATGGCAACCGGATTTTAAGCTTCCTAATTTGAGGCACTTTGACGAGGTTTACCTGTGCGAAGAACGGTTCAAACTGCTAGTATATATTTCACTCACATTTTCCCGTGGCTTCGCTCCAAATAAACAATACATCAATAGGCCTACATTCGACAACTCCAAATGTTAGACAAAATCTAAACAAATTTCTAAAGCAGTGTTTTATGTGCGTACGAAGATTCACAAATAAACATGGGCTCTATTTCTCCACCCTCCTGATCATATCATTTGCGGTGTTCTGTATCAGTAATACCAGCTGCGATGAATGATCACTGCTTACACCCAGTTGTTTTGACACTGCTTCACTCACTGATGAGATAGGTGATAGTATATAGCTTACCACGGCTACCTGAAAAATAACGATCTATCTAATGAGTATTTATTGAGCTTACTGGCAACAATCAAACATACAACTATCTTAAACATGAATTATTTGGTGTTCTTTATTGACACTACCCAGAAAAAAAGTAAACTCCACAAAACACGAATGCGCATACAAACCTTAGAGTCATATTATATTTATAGATTTACCATCTAAGAAACAAACATAAAGTAAATTGTCAGAAGAACTCTATAGTAAGCATCCTATCACACCAAATAAAATTGTGCTGTTGATTTAGTACAAAGAAACAAAACTAAATAAACCTCATTAACAAGCTATAGCATACAATTATTGAAAACATACCTAAATTTAAGACGCAAATGCAAGCATATTAACAGTAGATTTCTTGCGAGGCAGCACTATTGCAATGAGCACCAAAATAAATGGTTTGGATTCATTATCAAAGAAACAAAAGTAAATAAATATAATTGTCACACCAAACTAGAACATAAGTGAACAAATCATGATAGTAGTGCAAGAACGCTAGCAATGGCCCTATTAGGTGGAATAATTGTTGCAATGGTATTAAAAGAAATTGTTTTAGTTATTATCAAACGAACAAAACTAATACACACAATTTACATGCAAGAACATAAAATAGCTTTAGAATACTTGAATCAATTTAAATTCAAACATAAGTTAAAGGAACAACTCCAACCATCCATATGCATCGGATATTTTAAATTTTAAAATTGAATCCAAGAAATAGGGAAATGGTTCGTATACATTTTTTTAGATGTACTATAAAATTTGGCGAGCAGGTAAAATTACCCCTCCAGGTAATCAAATAAATCTTAAAATTTGACATTACTAAGTGAGGGTTGAAGCAATGGAGAGCTCAATATTTCCAAAACCAATATATTAAACTTCCTCTCTGTGTAGTGGAAAACTGATATTAGACGAGCAGGTATAGGGGCCGTTTGAAATAAACATACAAGTCCGAATATTTAAAAATTTAAACGCAACTCCGTATGGGTGGGCCGTGGGGAGGGAAACCCATAAATAGAAAAAAAAACCTTTAATGAGAGATAGAACATTATGATTTCCCTGGAATTTACAGGGATCACACTAAAATACAGAATAAGTGTTGAATATTGTATCTTTCTAAGTAGGTTATTTTAAATGTATTCTTTTAATTTTCAAAACTAAAAGAATAACTTACTTATACCCCAAGTGTGTTAGAAGAATGCAGTTTATCAAGCCGGTATAAGGCATAAATGTATGAACATTCTTAAATTTCAAAATGAAAAGCCAAAAATTGAAATTCAAAATTTTCAAAATTAAAGATAAAAACAGTTTTTGGTATGGTAGAACTCGGTATGTGGGAACTGAAAATTGTTTAGGGAGGAGGAGTAAGTTAGATTAACCTACAACATTATTTGAAAATCCACATAGCGGTGTGGGGGGAAAATGGGCAAATTGGACCATCCCAAATAGTAAAATAAGATTTGGGAAGTTTGGAATCTTAGGACCGGGAGAGGGTTAAATGGGGGGGGGGGGGGGGTAAGNGGGGGGGTGGGGGTGTAGAGGCTGCTCAAAATTCCTAAGCTATAAGAAAAAACATACACTTTATAGTATAAGGTAGACAATATTAGTTTCGTGTAGGCAGACAAAAAACCTAGAGATAGACAAGCACGAAAAACAAAGACTATCTTAAAATTGAAATTTGACAGAAAGGTAGAGAGAATAGTCCAGATAACCAAATTAACTATAAAATTTAATATTTCTAAGTGGGGGTTTGTGAAATGGGGGAGATGGAGCTTAAAAAATTCAAAACTAATTTAATCCTCTCCGTGTAGTATAACACTAAAATTCGTCACACCAAATAGCCCTAAGAAAATGAGAGCATTAATTTTTTTAAATGGGACTCCAGGAATTATACAAAAGGGGGAGAAGGTATAGACAAAAAAAAACTTTTATAAGATATGTATAATGTATTATTATTATTATTATTATTATTATTAGCACCGCGTCTTACTACCCATTCGGGTTATACGCACTTACGATAATGTGTAATGGTAGGGTGATTGTGAGATGAAATGAAGGACCTACAGTTTAACGTGGAATCCGAACCACGGTGGAGGCCTGGCATTCCCCACATTCACAAGATGTCTTGTCAGAGGTGAAGGAAGGGTTTGGAAATCAGATAAATCTGTGCCAGGACCGAGGATTGAACCCCGGCCACCAGCACAGAAGTCTGACACCTTACCCCTAGACCACCAGGTCACCCCTTGTATAATGTAGATTTGGTAGGAAATAGAGGCATCACTCTTAATAGCTGAAGATAAACATGACGTATTATATTTATGAACTTTCAAAGATGGGGGTTGGTGAAAGGAATGGTTTTTATATTTCTAAAACCAATTTTAAAAACGCCTTCTCACTGTAGAAGATGATTGAGGTATCTACATATTTAAATCGTTTACATTTCAAATTGAATCATCGAAAAATTATGAACTGAGTGGGGGGTAGGGATGTTTGTGTAGGGATTCCCCAAAATGTCCACCACTATTAAAAACAAAAATTTTCCACCATGTTAGACAATTGAAATATTCTTATAAATTGTAGGCGAACAACACCAAATAAACAGAAGCGTCTAAATATTTCAAGTTTAAAAACAAGAATTTGTGGAATTAAGGGAGTCGAGGGATGGAAATTTCCAAAATTCAAAGTTTTTTTAGTATTATATAAAATTTAGATTTTATAGGAATAAAAATAAACTACCACAATAATTATGAAAATTATAAAGGTGTTAAGTTTTTAATTTTAAAATTAACATTTGGAAAATAAAAGGAGATAAGAATTTTAAAAATAAAAATAAAAAATTCTTGGTACAATAGAAAAATTAAATATTTGCTAGAAGATAGAAAGATCATTCCAGATAGTAAAAAAAGGTATGAAAATTTGTACCATTAATTGGTATATTGGTGACCTGGTGGTCTAGGGGTAAGGTGTCAGACTTCTATGCTGGCGGCCGGGGTTCAATCCTCGGTCCCGGCAAAGATTTATCTGATTACCAAACCCTTCCTTCACCTCTGACAAGACATCTTGTGAATGTGGGGAATGCCAGGCCTCCACCGTGGTTCGGATTCCACGTTAAACTGTAGGTCCTCCATTTCATCTCACACTCACCCTACCATTACACATTAGCGTAAGTGCGTATAACCCGAACGGGTAGTAAGACGCGGTGCTAATAATAATAATAATAATAATAATAATAATAATAAATTGGTATATTAAAAATGTTGAACTTTGCAGGTAATTAGAGGGATTTCCCTGGATATCTGAATGATTTCTGAACATATGGAAACTAAATATTAAAATCCTGGGATACGGAGATCTAAAAACTGATACAACTAATATATAAGACCCTTTGTCTCAGATTGGTTTAAAACGGAAATTTGGAATACAAATGAAGAAAGAACCATTATCTTATAGCAAATGAAGTCTTAACATTTCAAAATGGATATTTAGGGAAATAAATAGTAAGGGTAGCTTGAAGATTCTACCAAACTATTAGAAAATCTATAGTTTGCCCTGGAATAAAATTTAAATTTGTAATTTAGGTAAATCTTAATTTAATGCAATTATTCTAAAAATGGGTCGGGACCAAATAAAAGGGAGGGCTAAAAATTGCATTAAATAGATCAATAATAACTTCTCAATGTGGTAGAAAGTGGCCTATGAAATAACTAATAAGTCCTCAAAATAAACTAACATAATAGCGAAATGTTGTCAGGCGGTATATTAGTAACATGAGGTTTCACAGCTAAAATTTAATATCCATTAGAAAACAAGCGCTACCTAGGAGTGACAGAACATTATAATTAAAATAAATAACTTATCGTGACATAGAACTGTAAGCCGCGAAGCTCTTTGGAAAATCATGATGCTTATTTTTTGTAATGTTTCTGCAACAAAGCTTGTCTTAAGCCACGCGAACAATGGATACTATCTAAGAATATAATGACTATGGAGTGTAGTATTCATTTGTCTTTTGTCTAACTTGACCGCCAGCTCTACTTCAAATCCAAAGAGAAATTATAGAATACATTTCAATCATAAATACTAAGATAAATTAATATATTTTGGTTTAGTTAGTGTTTTTGTTTTAGAATTGTTAGGTGAATAGTGCTAATTTGGAAAATTAAAACTAAGCAGATAACGTTCTACAGTTTATTTGATTTGATCATACTTTAACATTGATATTTATACAAATAGATGACTTCTCCCATGGAAAGTCTGATGAAAATATTGATACAATTTGAATATAATGTGTATTTGTGGTTAAGGCTGTGGCTTGGAGATCATGGAACATTACAAATAACTTCTTAAAACCTAAAGGCGTGAATATCAAGTGTTGTGTTTTTTACTTTTACCTGTAATGATTGCTCTAGAAAGAGATGAACATTTACAAACTATCTTAATAAATCTGTTGGTGTAGAACTGGGTCGTTTATTTTTATCTGACGCCTTAAACAGCTTTACTGCTGGATTAGGTAGCTCTTAAGCCAAGAAACATAAGAAAATGAAATTTAACTTTTTCTAACCTACGTAAGGAATCTTTAGGAAGTATATCTTGGGTGGGTTCTTTTTTACTTCCAAGTATTAGAGAGCCGGACGCGTTAAATCCCATGGCCACCAGTGTTTGTAGCTCTAAGATCACGTATTTGCTATATGTAATCAGGAAAACCTCATTATGTGCACTTATGGCTTTTATTTTAATAAACAGCAGGAAAGTATTTATTTGTATATATAGTGTGACCCTGAAGCATTATAAGACCACATGTTCAGGTAACTTCAAAACTAAGCAACATAGAAAGCTTAAGCTTTGTGCTTAAGATAACCACAATCTGTTCACCTGAGTAATGTTTGTTTTATAATTTATATTATAGTCAATTCAGAGTTTTACGTCTTAGACCACTTCACAACCAATTTGGATAACACCAACATCAAAATACCTAAACAAAAATAAACTTTGAAGACTAATCTAATCAAATCTGACCGTAAGCGTTGGTTTATATTTATTACTTATAAATAGTCTGATTCACTAGGAGCTTGAAGAAGACTTGTGATAATACTGGTTTGTGATGTTAAAAAGTATGTAATATTGTTTGTTTTCAATATATGCTATTTAATATGGTAATAATTAGTTTTATATCAAAATTTGTCACCAAAGAGAAATTTCAAACTTTCTTATGAAGATAATTCACAATACAGCTAACTTCACTTTGGCAGTGCTGGGCACGTAAACCTATTATTATCATATGTGAACATGTTTTATAACATTATGGAATCTAATTTTAAATTAATTCTTCTTATAAATTTATATTTTCTATATTTCTATACATACATATATATGTATACAAATATATACAAATACATATATGTAGGGAGACTTAGTATACACAAATGTACATATATTATACACATATACGTAAGTGTACACTATATATAGTATCTATATATTATATATACATATTCATATATATATTATATATAATATCTATATATATTATATATATTATATATTATATCTATATATATTATATATATAAATATATTATATATTATATCTATATATATTATATATATAATATCTATATATATTATATATAATATCTATATATATTATATAAATATATAATATATATAATATAATATATAATATAATAATATATTATATAAATATATAATATATATATTAATACCTATATAAATATGAAAACTACACATACATATAAATATATACAAATATGTATACATATATATTTTATATACATACATATATGAATGTATGTATGTTTATTGTATATGTATACATATGTGTGTATAATTTACACACATATATAAATGCCTATAGAGATATATATGTCTGTATACAAATATATATATAAATACATACATAAGTTTAGAGATTACTTCGAATAACATATCACTTGACAGGGTTAATGAGTTTAAATATTTAAGAAGAATTTTAACCCAATAACGATATTGGATTTGAAATTAAGAAAATTATATAGTCGGGAAATGTATGCTACTATTGGTTAATATGATGTTGACATCTTACCTTCTTTCAAGAAATGTAAAACTTAGAATAAACAAAATAATAATTTTACCTGTTGTTCTCTATGGGTGTGAGACGTGGTCTCTTACCTTACATGTTTGAAAACAAGGTGCTTAGGAAGATATTTGGGCCAAAAAGAGATGAGACTTCTGAAGAGGAGAAGAAATACATACCATGTAGTGATCACAGGACACTTTAAGGATAATAAATTCTCATAGATTACGGTGGTCAGGACATGCAGCGCCTATAGGAGAGTCTAGAACCTTATTCAGGGTACAGACTGACAAACCCAATGGGAAGACGCAGATAGTAGAACCAAATCAGAATGAACCTGATAGATACAGCGTTTAATGAGGTGGATTGGATAGAACTAGCTCAAGATAGATATAAGTGGCATACTTTTGTAAGCGCTGCAATGAAATTTCGAGTTCCTAATGCCTAGAATAATTAAGTATAAATTTACATCGGGCTATATATAAATGTACAAAAATATGTATATAAATACATATACACATATATATTTGAATATACACATAATATATAGATATTAATGTATATATGAATATCAATAATATGCATATAGGCCTATATGTACGTATATATATATATATATATATATAAATACATAGATACATACACACATATATCTAAGTTTATACATATATACACACATAATTTAAGAATATACAAATATGTATGTATACACATACATAAGTATGTGTATGTATATATAAGTATATATACCTATATATAAATTATGTGTGTATAGCAAATATAAATATAGATATGAATATATATATGAATATACGTATCTATAAATATCATTATGGGCCTATTTAAATAACTATATAAATATAGTATTTGTAAAAATATGTATACATATATTTATTTATATATATATATATTTGAAATAATATATATATTATATATAAATACACATATAAAATATATATTTATAAATACATGAATGTGTTTGGATTAATATATAAGTTTATTTATATGTATAGGGCCTATATATAATGTATATGTGAATAAATAAATATGCCACTGTAAATATAATATATATATTATTGTATTTAGATATTATATATAATTATTACTTTAAGCTGAAATACATCTACTACGCATATTTATTTTCTGCAAGTTCAATGGTAAATTTCCTAATTAAATTATTCTTACCGTCAAACCTAATTTAATACAAGTAAAATATAATATCTGTATTTAGTAAGGCCTAACTTTCGAAACATGTCTTGAAACAATGGTACTATAAAGGAAATTCTCAGAATGTATATATCTCCGTATTATGACGTAGCGATAAAGAAGTAATACCAAACAAAAAGTTTCTCCTGCCATCAAACCTCCAACTTCACATGTGGTATTAGTCGACAAGCATATGCTGTTCTCATAGGTAATGACCAGTTCAACAAAACCCATCAAGGAAAGTCATTTCTAGAGTGGGAAAAAGTTCGGTCATTTTAATAACCAACACCTGGACACCTTTTAAAAGTAATAAAGTAATAAGCCATTCAACTTACTACCAAATATTAACCTACTCGTGAAAATATACTAACCAAATCGTATTCTTTTAATCCCTTACAAACTTATATATAAGTTTATATAATATATATGCATAGTTAATTATATACAGTATATATAGCGCTATATATTTATACAATATAAAATATATATGAATAGTAAATAAAAATCATTATTCCAATATTTTTAATTATCATCCACCTACTTAATATTTTTATTTGTAGACTACATAGGCTACTATGAGACACTTTGTAGCCTCTATGATAGATTGTGTAGTCTCTACGACAGATTATGAAGGCTCTATGACACAGTATTATCACTATAACACACTTATTAATCACTATAACACACTTATTAATCACTATAACACACAAAGTTGTCACTATAACAAACTATGTAGTCACTATATCACCCAATGTAATCACTCCAACACACAATGTTGTCATTATAAAACATAATGTTGTCACTGTGACAAACTATGTAGAGTCAATATTATAACACACATAATGTTGTCACTGTGACAAACATTGATGAGCACATGGATTAAATCGGTTGCTCGTCTAGTTTTGTTTGCTGATGATGGAGAAGTCAGGATTTAATCCTGGCCGTATTGAGCTATATTTTTCCTAAATGATTTCCTACTCTTCCTCCTCAAACTTGCAGATGCAATTCTTCTTCCTAATTCCTACACTACACACTCTGAGGAAATAAATTCTCCTTTTTCAATAATGTAACCAGCCAATAAATGAATGAATGTGGACAAGTTTGAGCAAAATGCACCGTCCACTCATGGTTGGTTCTAACAAAGAATATATCAGGTTCAAACAGTAGCTATTAGTCGGTGTTTTCGACCACCACGTCTCACTATACGTCAGGGCTTGTCGCAACCTTACACATAGAGAGTAGTGAGGAGGATGTTAAAAAATTGGGGAGAGGTACCTTCATTTGCACCAAAAGAGAAAGTAGAAACTCATTTGGGATAAAACAACCTTTGTTCACAGGATAGGGACTCGAATCTTGACCTCCTCCTCAAAGACATCATAGACCAGATGAGATCAATGACATTGTCCACGTGTCCATCGGTGAGGGATGCAGCCTTTACATATAAATGCATAGTTTACGTATAACTACAATCTTGTTCATTGTCGTTCGTGCGCATACCCTCCAATTGTAATTAATAAAAGGAGCAAAAGGGTTTCCATACTTTCTTAGGACAAAGAAGAGAAGATAAGAAGACAGACAGAAGGTTTTCACAAAAGGAGGTGAGGTATGAAACAAGACGCTGGAAGGACCTCAGAAAGAAAGAGAGAGAAAATGAGCATATGTGTGTACAGATGAGGTCTTGCATGTGCATTGTATTGTCGAGAAGTACGTTAAAAGAGATGACGAGTGAGAGAGAGAAGAGATGTGTAACAAAAGAGCTACGAGATACCGGTTAGAAGTAGACTGAAAAAACGAAAGAAGCGGACACATGCTATGTGGACGGACCAGTAGCCTAGAAAACTAGGGGTCAAATGTTTGGTCATGCAGTTCTGTCTGGAGCACTGCTCGAGTGCGGGTGTAGGGGTACTCTCCCTCCTCTGGTGGAGGAACAGCTTCCCACGGTCTGCTGGTGATGGTGAGTAGCACACTACTACCTCTGGTGGAGGAACAACTTGCCACTGTCTGCTGGTGATGGTGAGTAACACACTACTACCTCTGGTGGAGGAACAACTTGCCACGGTCTGCTGGTGATGGTGAGTAACACACTACTACCTCTGGTGGAGGAACAACTTGCCACGGTCTGCTGGTGATGGTGAGTAACACACTACTACCTCTGGTGGAGGAACAACTTGCCACGGTCTGCTGGTGATGGTGAGTAACACACTACTACCTCTGGTGGAGGAACAACTTGCCACGGTCTGCTGGTGATGGTGAGTAACACACTACTACCTCTGGTGGAGGAACAACTTGCCACGGTCTGCTGGTGATGGTGAGTAACACACTACTACCTCTGGTGGAGGAACAACTTGCCACGGTCTGCTGGTGATGGTGAGTAACACACTACTACCTCTGGTGGAGGAACAACTTGCCACGGTCTGCTGGTGATGGTGAGTAACACACTACTACCTCTGGTGGAGGAACAACTTGCCACGGTCTGCTGGTGATGGTGAGTAACACACTACTACCTCTGGTGGAGGAACAACTTGCCACGGTCTGCTGGTGATGGTGAGTAACACACTACTACCTCTGGTGGAGGAACAACTTGCCACGGTCTGCTGGTGATGGTGAGTAACACACTACTACCTCTGGTGGAGGAACAACTTGCCACGGTCTGCTGGTGATGGTGAGTAACACACTACTACCTCTGGTGGAGGAACAACTTGCCACGGTCTGCTGGTGATGGTGAGTAACACACTACTACCTCTGGTGGAGGAACAACTTGCCACGGTCTGCTGGTGATGGTGAGTAACACACTACTACCTCTGGTGGAGGAACAACTTGCCACGGTCTGCTGGTGATGGTGAGTAACACACTACTACCTCTGGTGGAGGAACAACTTGCCACGGTCTGCTGGTGATGGTGAGTAACACACTACTACCTCTGGTGGAGGAACAACTTGCCACGGTCTGCTGGTGATGGTGAGTAACACACTACTACCTCTGGTGGAGGAACAACTTGCCACGGTCTGCTGGTGATGGTGAGTAACACACTACTACCTCTGGTGGAGGAACAACTTGCCACGGTCTGCTGGTGATGGTGAGTAACACACTACTACCTCTGGTGGAGGAACAACTTGCCACGGTCTGCTGGTGATGGTGAGTAACACACTACTACCTCTGGTGGAGGAACAACTTGCCACGGTCTGCTGGTGATGGTGAGTAACACACTACTACCTCTGGTGGAGGAACAACTTGCCACGGTCTGCTGGTGATGGTGAGTAACACACTACTACCTCTGGTGGAGGAACAACTTGCCACGGTCTGCTGGTGATGGTGAGTAACACACTACTACCTCTGGTGGAGGAACAACTTGCCACGGTCTGCTGGTGATGGTGAGTAAAACACTACTACCTCTGGTGGAGGAACAACTTGCCACGGTCTGCTGGTGATGGTGAGTAACATACTACTACCTCTGGTGGAGGAACAACTTGCCATGGTTTGCTGGTGATGGTGAGTAACACACTGCTACCTCTGGTGGAGGAACAACTTGCCACGGTCTGCTGCTGATGGTGAGTAACAAACTACCACCTCTGGTGGAGGAACAACTTGCCACGGTCTGCTGGTGATAGTGAGTAACCCACTACTACCTCTGGTGGAGGAACAACTTGCCACGGTCTGCAGAGTAACATGGAGGACACATCCATATCTGAGTATCATACACAAACATGACTATTAAACTTATTAACCCATCACCGAGTATCAAACTCAAATATCTGGACCCATTTTAAGCATTTTAAGCATTCGGGTAAGCGAAATGGCAAGGGCTATTTGATTATTGTTCTCCTTAACTTATAATTATTTCATCTTTTAGTAAATTTTAACGAGTCCTTAGTAAAAATATGATATAGTTCATAGCTATAAACGTATTGCAATGTTTCTTATATTTTATATTATATCTTCAGGGCTTCTGGCTAACTTAGCGCTCTTAGCAACTAAGCCCACAATCATTTCTACCAAAAATACTTGTAGGACATCGGGAATAAAATATATGAGATGACAAATTTGTGAATAAGAGAGTGAAATAATTATTTTTATCCAGGCCTCCACCGTGGTTCGGATTCCACGTTAAACTGTAGGTCCTTCATTTCATCTCACAATCACCCTTCCATTACACATTAGCGTTTACACATTAGCGTAAGTGCGTATAACCCGAATGGGTAGTAAGACGCGGTGCTAATAATAATAATAATTATTATTATTATTATTATTTTTATAATTGTTAACATCATCATTATTATTAATATTATGTTAATAGAATCATGGACTCAATAAATATAACTATTATATAAATTAGGTGAATAGAAAGTATTTCCTATATGCTCCTGGCTCTTATTAACATTATTAATATTTATTTTCTAACTTTCTAAGCTCCATCATAAACACAATTTTTATCTCACTTTTATATTAATTAATTTAAGTGAGTGTATTCGTTTTTGTTTCCTCTACAATTATATTTTCAAAGTGTAGCTACTGTATGATATGAGTAAAATAACCTATTTGTTTGAAATATATTGTGATGTGCTAGAGAAGAAAGCAAAGATAACCGATAATTAAATACATTTTAAACTCCACATATTTTCCTCAGTAAGTAGCATGTAGCTTTGTTTTGTTGAGTTTTACTTTTCAAATTAAATTAGAAAAAAAGTACTATGTAGAGTTAACAGGAAAATGTAGGTATACTGTTCCACTAGTGGCTTTCCATCCTCTTTTCAGACGAATGCAGTGTTGCCACTATTCACCCTTCTCATCTCGTCTCAATCTATATAGTTTCATTATATCTATTAGTATTAGTATTATCGCTCACGAATACAAAACTATACATAATGGTTATTAGCAGGGCCCAGATTTTCTTGACATGTCACCTTTTATTGGCTCATCACATAGGCTCATCATATAGGCTCATCATATAGTCTCATCATATAGGCTCATCATATAGGCTCATCATATAGGCTCATCACATAGGCTCATCATATAGTCTCATTACATAGGCTCATCATATAGGCTCATCATATAGGCTCATTACATAGGCTCATCATATAGGCTAGTGCTCATAAATACATAAACACTGTTCATGATAAACTTGTTGTAAAATTTATATTTTATATGTTATTTTTTGGTTATTGTTTGTCATTTATGAATTTGTAATGATATTTTCTTGGTTTTCGTAAATTTTTTGTCATTTGAAATTGTTTCGAGTAATTTTAATTTATTTTTGAGACATTTTAAGGCATTCATGTTGAATAAGTATATTTTTAAATACCACACTATATTTTATAAATGCATATTTTTCCCAACACACAGCGGTCGGAATGAGACTTATATAATGCAATAAATGAACTTTGTATCCTCTTTGCTTGTTTGGTTGTAAAATTCAAATTCCTGTCTGGACACTTCAATGAAGCTGGAAGGGACTGAGTTGGGAGGGGATAGCTATTATTTCTGAAGTTGATATCTGTGAATCAATATTATATTTTGAAGAATGCAACAGTTTAGTGGTTAAAAGGTTTTCATCGCGTGGATATTTATTAGTTTACATGTTTAAAGCGCGTCTTTAATTTAGCCACGTGCATTTATCACAAAATTTTGTCCAAATTTTTAGGTCATTCTTTGAAAATTTGAAGTAATGATAATCTTAGGTAATTTGATAGGTAGTTTTTTTATTATTTAAAGGTCATCAAATTCCGGCCCCTGGTTATAAGTGATGAAAAATGTACGTTTATATTTGAAGTTGTTGTGAGAGACACAGAGTTGAACCTAATTGACATTGCCGGTGTAGACATCATTCCTCCTGTCGGTTTATCTCGCAAATGAAGTTATCACTGGACTAAATGACTCTCCCACTTTACAACAACAAAAACAACGCGGTGTCTCTGTTATTAAATAAACTGTTTCGCAGACAGGTATAACTACTAGGTGTTTCTTGTGGGAGTGTTTTTTTCACCTGTGTCATGAGACTTGTGTAATCCGGGGGGTGAGGGGAGTATTCCTTAATGCCACTGGCTCTTGATGCTTCATGCTTTGTGAACACCCCCATATCTCCTCCCCACCTTCTTAATGAACTCATTAGGAAGTCAGTTGATATTCAAGATGGTTTCTCAAGTGTTCACTATTTAGTTTGGCTCGTCTCGACTCTTTAAAGTCAAATACACGTGTAAGATATCCGTTTAGATTTGCATTTTAAGGAGATGATGATGTAAAATGAAACGACTTGATATTATTGCTACGCCAAACTTGGGTAGGTATTAATTTCCGACCAAAATACGGGAGCAATTTGTCTGTTCAGATGTTTACCTAAGTTTGCTTGTATAGTCGAGGGCAGAATGATCTTCCTATAAAGTGTCGTAGATAACATTTCATTCGGCATTGGCTACAGGCTTAATAGTCTATTAGCGGGTATTACACTCATTTACTAAGTGGTTATGAAATAAAGAAAATATGTAACTTATTACATATATGGTGTCTAAATTTATTTTTAATATTTCATCTGAAAATGATGATGAATTTTTCAGTACAAATTGGCTTACTGTATATGCAATAATCTAAGGAACACGTAAAGGAGGGTGAACAGTAATAAATGCACGAGAATTATCCTGCTGACATTCTGGTCCCTAACCTTTAAAATGAGTGTTCATTTGTTAAAATATGTTGAGGCATCTTTCCTGTAATTTTAAAAGAATATAATTTATATATATATATATAGAGAGAGAGAGAGATAGAGAGAGAGAGAGAGATGGTGAGGATATAGACTAATAAGAGGTTGAAGAGGGCCAACAGTGCATGGAGGTGGGTTAAATAGCCAATAAATTTGTCTCCATTTTCCTTGCTCGTGTATTAACTTATTAGTGTTTTTTATAAGTTTAACAGGTTTGGTAAGATACAATTTCTGACATTTTTTTATGTAATTTATTAAATTGAAATGGCTTAATTTTATAAGTAAAAGGAACTGCCCCTATAGTTTTTCTTAAATAAAGAAAGACAATCTAAAAGTGTACAAATTAAAGAAAGTGAAGCCAATAAGCACTAAACTGTGACCTTACACCAGAGTATAGTTTACAGGAAGTTATGAATATTCAATCAACTGAGCTAAGTTGAGGGAAGTGATTGTCTACCAGACTGCAAGGAGGAATATCTGTACGATTGGCTAATACATCAACGGGCCAAAGGCAAGGTCCTAGGTCACTGCACAGAGAGAAATGGGGGACGGAACATGAACATTTACCTTCAATTGGGGGGGAGGGAAATATTCCGACTATACTACTAGGCCTATATTAGCACCGCGTCTTACTACCCGTTCGGGTTATGCGCTTTAAGTACTAATTACGCTAGTGAATTAGGAATTGGGAAGGTTGAATTAGAGGAAGTGAGCCCGAATTTACGTGGAGGGAGAGTGGAAAACCATTTAAGAAAAACCACCCTCAGTTCACCCGACCGAGTTTCGAACCTCGATCTCCCCGTCCTCAGCAGTCGAGCTCAACACGTCTAGCGCGTTAGCCAACTACGCCACCGAGGCGGGTTTCTGACTATAGAAATGGAGTTAATGCAAAAGATATAGCTCAAGTTATAAAGTTTACACTTTCGATTGATTCACCCTAAGGAAGTTAGTACTAAGAACAAAGGATGTCTGTAGTACTACATGTGTCTACATCTACTCTACTTACAGGTTTACATATTGACTGTAAAGATGCATGTCCTAATACATATTTGGCCATTCATATGGCTATATATACCAAACATTTTGACTTCCTGGTTGGAAGTTTTACAATTAACTTAAATGCATTCGAAACAAAATAATGATTTTTGTTATAGTACACAAGATTCACAGATCTATAACAGATAAAAATACCTTTCCACATATTATAGAATTTTTAATTTAATATCTTCGTAAATAACCCTAAATATATTTTACACCCCCTCTCCTATGATTTGTTGACACATCATAGAGTAATTTCATCTTTAAAAACAAGTTCACTTGAACTGTTAGCAACCAAACCTCTGAGCCAAGTACCAAGTAAGACTTGATGCGCAATGGCTATACAGATATTTCTACAATAATCGTCTAGGAAAGAGAAGGAGAGAAGAAATGCATACGAATTTGTGTAGAGAGAGTGAGAAAGACAATTTGATAAAAACTTAGTGAACACAGTTGGGACCTAAACCCTGTCCTGTTCATAACCAGCGGTCATAAAAACAACAACTTTTGGATCTCTTAATTTGCATGTTCTAAAGCTTAGGTACCGTGATATTGATTGTGTTATGGTCTATGGCTAAATATAAAATATATGTGTACATTCCATAGTAATTGTGTTTGTTGAACACCATTTGCTTAGTACAGCAAGATCAGGCATGATCAGGGACCTGTACTCTCTCATCTAGAGGAGAGAATGAAGAGTAATGTTTGCTTAGTACGTGAATATGACGATCATAGACCTGTGCTACCTCATCTAGAGAAGAAAATGAAGAGGATGTTTGCTTAGTACGTGAATATGACGATCATAGACCTGTGCTATCTCATCTAGAGGATAGAATGAAGAGGAATGTTTGCTTAGTACGTAAAGATGACGATCATGGACCTGTACTATCTCATCTAGAGGATAGAATGAAAAGGGACGTTTGCTTAGTACGTAAATATGACGATCATAGACCTGTACTATCTCATCTAGAAGAGAGAATGAAGAGTAATGTTTGTTTAGTACGTTGAATATGACGATCATAGACCTGTGCTATCTCATCTAGAGGATAGAATGAAGAGGAATGTTTGCTTAGTACGTAAAGATGACGATCATAGACCTGTACTATCTCATCTAGAGGAGAGAATGAAGAGAGATAGTTGTGTTAAATAAATATATTCTAATAATTTATTTTTAATTTCGAATATTTGACTAATTCTAAGAATTGTTACAAAAAATTAAATAAACAAAAATATATTGACTAAATAAATTCTAATTATGATAATTGTATTCCGTAATTATGACTGGATTGACCTATCTTTATCTACAGGCCCCTACTTTTATTTGGATGGGGCGGCTTAGGTTCTTTGGTCAGCTTAATTTTTTTTTATCGTGTAATTGCAAGAACATTCCAAATGAGTTTTCAGTCCACCATAATGATTAAGTGAGCTCTGTTAATTAGTATTTGTGTATGATATAACTTAGGATATTTGCGAGGCAAACTTTTAGGAGAATGAAGACTTGAACTCATAAATATTCCAATTTACTCTGAAGAGGGCATTATGGATCCGATAGTCAAAGCAACAGAAATATTAAGTGTTTCTAATCATTATGTAGGCCCCTCCCATATTTCTAACAGATTCAAACTGGAAATACAAAAAAATGCTAAATATCGTCTTCTTTCTTGAGTTTTTGTTATTATTATTTTCGTAGAATACAGTGAGGTGCGCATGCGTGGAATCACCGATCAGGAGGCTCCAGAAGAGGCCTGGAAGAAACCCTCTTTTTAGCCCAGAAATATGGCGGGAAAGGGCGTTGGTTTGTTTTCCTCCCCTCCCCTCCTCCGTTTATAATTCAATATCACGGTTTCCATGGTAATTCTTTCGTTGGAACTGGGACCTCAGGTGCAGGCATGGCTTCTTCCGGTCACCATGGTAACACCCAATCGACATGCAAAAAAAAAAGAAAAGAGGATTCTTAGTAAACAGAAACACAACGTTAACTTATATGGGAGCTTTGGAAATAGCAACAAGAAAAATGTGCTCAAGTATTATTGGTGGTAATGGCCGTGAATTGTGAAACCACCTCCTTCATGTTATGTGAAGATTAGAGAACTCCAGCCTCGACCAGATTCTAACTAATGTCACCCAGCTTTTACCTTATTTTATTTTTATTTCTTATAACCGTGCCTTACTTTCTGTCCAGGCTGTCAGCATATTATATACTCATTACACTAATGGGGACGATAAAGGTTGAATTTAGGAGAAGCGTGCACCTACATTTACGTGGAAGTAAAGTGAAAACAATTTTGGAAAAATCACCTTCAGTACACCCAAACGGGACTCGAGTACCGATCTCCCTGTTTTCAGCAGATTAGTATATTGTGAGAGTGACGCCTTAGTCCATGCGGCCACATTATTGATAAGTGGATAGCTTTCTACTATTGGAGATATATTTTTGATTGCCTCGACCCTCTAGTATTCAGTGTGTGTGCCCTGTCTGGGGGTCGAACTGACTGAATAGCGGCAAGCCGTAAAGAGAGCTGGAGTCAGGAATTTATTATTATTATTATTATTATTTAGCACCGCGTCTTACTACCCGTTCGGGTTATACGCTTAAGTACTAATTACACTAATGGATTAGGAATTGAGAAGGTTTAATTAAATGAAGTGAACCCGCATTTGCGTGGAGGGAGAGTGGAAAACCATTTAGGAAAAACCACCCCCAGTTCACCCGACCGAGATTCGAACCTCGATCTCCCCGTCCTCAGCAGTCGGGCTCAATATGACAAGCGCGTTAACCAACTACGCCACCGAGGCGGGTGGGAATTTATTAAAAACCTCAAGACTGTACCGTATCTACGATTCAAATCAGTAGCTTACCAGTGAAAACTCCCATTTAGACTACAATATATGTCGATTAGTGATCAAATTGCTTGTTTTAGATTGTTCATGTTCCTATTAGGATTAGTATTGGCTTACAACTTGAAAGTTTTTACTGCTATTGCTATGCATACTCTGTTATATTACGTACACAGCTTCTTTCTATTAACTGAATTTTTGTTTTGTGTTCAAAGGCTAGCTTGAAAAAAGATACACAAACAGTCATTATTCGCTCCCATAACCAAATCTGCGTGAAACTTCACGTAGAGTTACAAAGTACAAAACTAGATAGCAAGTCAAATGTAATTTACAAAAATATGCTCAGCCTTGTTCCTTGGCATTGAACCCTAAAACTACTTTTCAGAACGATTTATTCTTGGGTATTAATGGTTTCATTTGCTTGAAACATTTATCAAATTATTTGGACAAACTGTGTATTTGGATGTTAAATATATTTGGGACAATTAGGTTTAAAATTGATATATAAAGTGGTTATCTCGATCTAAAAGATGGTGTGTTTGTTTTTATGAGTAAAACTTATATTAGGGTAATTTACTAAAAACATATTTTTGTTAAAATTATCTTCGAAGCTACAGTACAATAAGTTTGTGCGATTGTTACATAACATTTATTTTAAATGGTAATGGTTGCCCAAATGACGATAGTCATTAAAAGCTTAGTATAAAGGGTACAAATAAAAAAGGTACTTTGAAAATGCACCCGCATTAGTATGAAGAGTTGATGGAAAATTCTAGGGATAAATCCCATGTGGAAAACCCCCCCCGCTAACCCTCAGGGCACCCAGACTGACAGTACTATACTTTGCAGGACAGTACTATACTTTGCAGGACAGTACTCTATTTTGCTGTTCTTTGAGTGATGTTCTGTTGTCCTAAATAACAAGCGGTATTACAGCTGTAGGTACTAGTTTTTAACAAAGTACTTCCAAAAGGACTTCTGTTTTAAATCAGAGAAAAAATTATTTCGAATTAAACAGAGTTCATGCAAAGAATTTCAGTCTTAAGTTTTTTTTAAGAAGTTTTATTAACAAGTGTTCATCTAATGCGTTTCTTGATATTAAGTTTTATTGTTACACGAGATGTTTTTATTTTAAACCTATGTTTTATTAGAACTTTTGTACTGAAGTATCAGTTTGAAGTGATTAGCACACAACATACTACATTTATGTATAATCCATAGTGAAATTTAAAATAAGTATATTATGTATTTGTCTGTACGACCAGAGGGTTTTCTGGACATTAATATTTGTTCCTTGTAATTGACGATGAAACTAATGTTCGTTTAGGTATTATTTAACCTTGTTTGTATCTCATAGTTAGCTTGAATTTGCAACAAAAATGGAGTTTTAATAAATAGTTTTGTGTATCAACTATTTATCTTTTTATTATTTTTCCTTCATCTACTTTAGTTCTTTTTTTAACACATGCATAACCGTATACATGTTTGATATATATTGTTTATCCTGATTTATCTTAAAAAATACTATGGTCACCATAATTATATTGAGGGAATAACTTAGACAATGTGGGCCTCATTTAGGTGTCGACTAACTAATTGATAGTTTTGCTAAATCATTTATTTTTGTAAACGTGTTTTATCCGCGTACATGTGTAAAATATCAGACTAAATCTAACACAAAAATAATATTTTCAATCTGAGGCAAAAGTTTTTACATTATTTGCTAGAAATTGAACCGAGTAAAAAATATGCTGTTTGCTAAATAAAACTAGTTTTAAGAAGTTATGAGATTATGAGACTTTTAAATCAAATAATATTTTGTATTAGAAATAATACAAATAAACTAGTGAAGCCCCACTAATGTTGTACTATCGACCACCAAGAGTACTTCTATAGAGTATCCAAATTAATTATTTAAAACAGTAATGTGTATCTCTAATTTTTTGTTGGCAATGTGATATTGATCTTAGTTCAAAAGTCTCTGTGCTTGGAAAATAATTATTTGCACTAGTAAGAATTAATAATATTTTTAAAGTCCCACTTCTCACACAGTTAGAATGTTTTAGTTTAAATTAAACATCCCTTATACCCGCATCATAGGCCTAATTAGGTTAGTATATCATGGGCGGGTAGTAGGATGAGGTAAAAACTAAAACACATATTTGCCATTTAACTGGTGGATGTGTCGATGCAGAAAATAGGTCTCTAGATTAGAGCCTCATGGACGTGGTTCACATAAATTAATAACATTTACAAAATATTCCCGACATAATTACAGAAATAAGTTTACAATCTCAATATAACATTTGCTTGAGCATCAACAATTTAGAAAATAGATTTTGCCATGGTTCTTACATTAGACTTAAAAATTAAAATAAATATGAAAGTTAATGTAAGTATTTATGTAGGCCTATTTATGGTTTGATATGAATGTTGATTTATGTAAAACCTAATTATGTAACTACTAGCCCATAGTGAGCCTTGTTTATATTGTTTTGGCATTATTGCAATTTAATTATAGAAGTTACTTTGATAGAATGTTTCAATAAAAAATAATTTTAATAATCAATTATCAATTATTGATATAATTAACAACCTCACGATTGAAGTCCAGACTCGAAGTGCATGGCTTTGTCGGTTCTGAACAAGTATATTCTAAAACACATACAAAATATAATCAAGAAGCCATTTTTATTTAACGTTTAATAAAAATTCAAGACCTTCCTTTTTTTCCCATTAACTCTCTTTCCTTTTCAGTTCAAAGCAACTTACTTCTGGAAACACGACATTTCAATTTACCCCTCTTTCTTCCTTTTACTTTAAAGATCCCCCTTTTTTTTTGTGAAAAAAAAGAAGAACTCTTCAAAATGTAAAGCTTCAACTTAAAGATCAAGATGGTGCTCAAAAACGAACAAAGTTATCTTAACTTTTGAAAAATATACAAAAAACAAATTATAATATAGTGTCTTCCCCAAACAAAACTTAGATTAAACATCTAGAGTTTCTTGCAAGAGAGAAGCTAGTCACTAAAATTGATGTTTTTGTAGAGACTATAGCTAAAATTATTGAAAATGTTATTTTATTTAATTTCTTCACGCTGATAAACTTGCTAAGGTATTTCCTACAAGCCCAAGCCCCAAAGCACCTTGAATACTGCAATCTATGAATACCCAGCCAGGTTGGAATTATGAATGTGGTCCAATAGTTCCTGTAGCTGAACACGTCACTTGTAATAAGCCAAGTACAGTTGTAGAAAGCTGACACAATTATTTGTTGGCCATTAATAGGTAATTGTGATGACTTTATTGTTTTTAGGGACCTTTAAAAAAGCTTCCTTTGGTTCGCGATTTCTCAAACAAGCAAGTTACAAAATTTGAATATGATTTTGAAGGCTTTCACGGCTGGTGTTTATAGTTAGAACTATTTCCAGGATCGATACGCCTCAGTGGAAATGATAAATTTGTGCCACACGATAAAATAACAGGTTTAAGTGGGATTATTTTATTTATTTAGAACCGCGTCTTACTAGACGTTCGGGTTGTACACTTAAGTACTAATTACAATAATGGATTAGGAATTGAGAAAGTTGAATTTAGAGGAAGTGAACCCACATTTGCGTGAAGGGAGAGTGGAAAACCATTTATGAAAAACCACCCCAATTCACCCAGCTGAGTTTCAAACTTCGATCTCCCCGTCTTCGGCAGTCTAACTCAACACGACTAGCGCGTTAGCTAACTACGCCACCGAGGCGAGTAAATGGGATTACTGTATAATATTTTGGTGCATATGAAAAAGGTTTTAATCACCTTCAATATTTTTGAAATTACATTTTATTGAATCCAAACCAAATTTAGAATAACCATTGTACTTTTTAGAACCCCTTTAATCTATACTTATAAAATAACATGTCCTAACTGACTGACTGACTGACTGACTGATTCATCATCGCCGAGCGCAAACTATCAAGGCTACAAGCATGAAATTCGGACTGTATATTC
>CABFVZ010004905.1:0-40075 GCA_902151445.1 Timema monikensis | reverse complement strand
ATTCAATAAAAAGGGTTAAGGGTTGATAGATGACCCCAGTTTGTGAGTTAAAAGGCTTGTAAACTCCCCCAGGCGTATTGCAGGTGGGTTTCTCATGTAATTTACAACTTTTGGATCCCCCTTCTCTCTCAAAGCTTATATGGGTGCACTATCCCTGCAGGTTAGGCCAGTATGGAATAGATATCACTAACAACCAACTTGTTCTACTGACCTGTGTGCATTCCGATGCGCAACTTGAGCTGGTCGTTAGGTCTGTGTCTGATGGTGAATCCTCGCACTGTCTGCAGGAGGGCCAAGGACATCCGGGCGATCTCTCTGGCATGGGCGCACCCGTTCCTCATGGGTAGTCCCGACACCACCATGTAGGCATCTCCAATAGTCTCCACCTGATAGAACAGGAAATACACTCAATTACACGTCTAGAAATGTGATGTGAAACAGAAAATAGTTTATGTGATGATTCAACTACACGTCTAATCTCGATGGAATAATAAAATATAGCTCAGGACTCAACTATTCGTCTAACAATCTTGATGGAAGAGGGAAATATAGCTCAGGAGGTGAAAGCTAGTCGTCTAACAATCTTGATGGACGAAGGAAATAAAACTTAGGAGGTGACTCAATTATTTGTTTAACAAACTTTATATACTTCTAGCAAGCTTATGATAAGATGGAAATAGAGATCATGAAAGGACTTAACTACACGCTTACCAAACACTGAGATTAGCGTTAAGTACACTAAATTGTATAAAAGAGTTTGTGAACTGAAAATAGTTTAATTTGGGGCTATCAAGCTGTTTTTGATAAAGAAGAGTTAATAAAAATATGATTACTAAGATATTATATGAAGACTAGTATTTAATGTATATTGAAACAGCAAGTAAATAGTTCTTGAAAAACGCTAAGCACCAGATGAGTAAAGTTTAAAAGATATAATATCTATACATGTAGATACTAAACAAAATATTGAAAAAAAAAATGTTTTTGATTAGTAAACCAAAGTTTCATTTAAAACGTGATTTATCTACTATCCGGTAAAATCAAATAACCAAACTTAGTTCTCACGCATCTCCAACGTTGACGATCTCATGCCAATACTTCACCAAGATTACGTTGCCTTTTTGATTAGAAAACAAGAGGACCGCATTTAGAAATATGGCACCCCTAGGCAAATGAGCTGAAGACGCTCCCTCCCCCTCCTCACAACCCACTCGCTCCAAACATCATACTGTTTTTTGTTAATCAGTTAATGAGCACACACAACATTGTTGTAGGCCTATTTATTGCTACTATTTACAGTATATCCCCTATAATTATATGACGACTGTACAAAATGGTTGTGCTTGTTTATATCTGGCATGGCTTTGTAATGAGTGACTCAATTATTAGCTGACAGATGGAAATAGTAGACACATTAGGACTCTAACAATACACTAGCGCTCTTTAACAAGCAGGCTTCAGCTATAACCGAGTCCACGTGTGTTGTTTTAGTGAGAATTATGTTCATACAGGTTGAATATAAGGGTTTCGGTTTCTCAGCCCGTGACGTCGTACCTCGGAAAGGTCGTTGCGTTAAACAATTTGATTTTTTTTAATTAGCCCCCCCCAAAAAAATCTCGTGCCCTAGGTACGCGCCTTGTCTGCCTAGTGGATTGTGCGGATCTGAAAAACAGGTACAAACTCGCAAACAGCTTATGATCATTACTTGACTTTAAGGTGCGGCAGAAAGGAGCGCAAGTAATTTTACAGTTTTTATGGCATTACAGTTTTTTGGCCAAAATAAATAAAATATTTCTCCAGTAGCAACATAGAGTTTAGTTTTCTGCACATGCTAGTATCAACAGATCTTAAATATCTGTCAAGGGCGTCCTGGAATTTGGTCAATACTTTTTCTCTTTATTTAAAAAAGTTTTGACAAAATTTCTGAACATCCTTGACAGATATTTAAGATATTTTTATATTAACATGTGCAGAAAACTAAACTCCATGCTGCTACTGAAGAAATGTTTGGTATATTTTGGCCAAACAATTTATATTCTATAAAAACGGTAACATTACTTTTTCTCCCTTCTGCCGCACCTTAATTGTTCTCCAATTGTCTGCCCCACTCCCCGCCCCACACATCTTCTTTAGTTACATCGCTATAGCCAGGTAAGTGATGTTCTTATAATAACACGGATAAATAAACCAGTTGATTGAGATCAAACTTACTGTAGATATTAAATATATATATTTTTTGATTCAGAAGTATTTAACTGTAACTTTCTCAACCAACTGATTATATTATCAGCACTATACTTACAAACTTATATAATTATAGAACAGACAAAACAACCAGTCCCACGGCTGTTATTATTATTATTATTATTATTATTATTATTATTATTATTATTATTATTAGCACCGCGTCTTACTACCCGTTCGGGTTATACGCACTTACGCTAATGTGTAATGGTAGGGTGATTGTGAGATGANTATTATTATTATTATTAGCACCGCGTCTTACTACCCGTTCGGGTTATACGCACTTACGCTAATGTGTAATGGTAGGGTGATTGTGAGATGAAATGAAGGACCTACAGTTTAACGTGGAATCCGAACCACGGTGGTGGCCTGGCATTCCCCACATTCACAAGATGTCTTGTCAGAGGTGAAGGAAGGGTTTGGTAATCCCCACGGCTGTTAATTTGACAATTCATCGCCGTGGGAAGGAAAGCCTCAATAGTTCACTAATTATACATTTTTAGTGGTGATGAGGGGAAACTATCCTGGGACCTTAAGCTCGGTTAAAATAAGCTTTACCAACTGACAACCACAAAACAATAGTGAGTATGTCATAGTAAAATATTTTCACAACCAATTTTTTTTACATCTTTAAATAATCAATTTTCAAGAAAACATTTAGCTACTTCGGGGTTGAAATTCGGATGGGCTACTGCCCGTTCAACTCAGAAGCCACTAGATATGACCTTGGTTTTATTTCATGAAAATAATAATAAATTGGTAAGATAATTTTTCCCAAAAAGTTAATCACAAATGCTGCATTTTTTCCACTGATATCATGCATTTGTCATGTACTTCCACTTTGCTAGAATTGTGATAAGCTATAGTGAGTTAGATTAAGACTAATCGATATTATTTCAAGAGAGTGGTCGAATAAACTTTTTCTATAATCCGAATATTAATTTTATCCACACATCCAAAATCCCAAATCCAGATCTTCATTTTATCGACTAGTTCCGAATCTTGGTTCAGAATCTTAGAAAACGTGTTGTGAAGATTAAAGGTTAACTTTTACACTTTGGTACTATTATTATTATTATTATTATTTTACATTAGTTATTTATTTTCTATAGAAGACTTGTGGCTTAATTATAAAAAAGGGATATAATATCAATTCACAAGAAGTTAAGTAGGCCTACACAAATGGTTTGGGATTTGGTTGTTACGTCCGCCCTATAGATATGTTGGACTAAACATCACAAGCATCACAATAGCTCTAAAATTAAATCAGATCCGATTTTTTTTCCAATCTCAAATAGTATTTTTTTTATATCCTAGAATTTAGAATCCATCTACGAATTAATTTATTTTATTCTATATAAAGTGGTTGGATCTGTATTCCCTTTTGATCACCTTAATAACAAAATACACACCATAATACAAATCAAATCATGTGTATAGGACTAATAATATTATTAAATTAATATTACCTTGTATACATCGAAATTTTCAATTACGGAGTCAAAACACGAGTAGAGATCATTCAAAAGATCGACAACCTGAAACAATTAGAAATACAATTTTAATTATTTAGCAGTTACGCCATGAAAAGAAAAAATAGTTATTAGTTTTTGAGCTTTGAATTGATGTATGAACTTTAAAAATACCTAGTTTTCTTCTTCTCTGATATTTTTTAAAATTATCTCACCAAATCAATAAAGGCCTTTAAGGACGAGCTCTTGACTACAAATTACTATCCGTTCTCCAAATCTCACGACCCCTTCAGGCTATCAGCCAGTATTTACTCTACTGGGGTAAGGATGAGGAAATGTACCTGCATTCATGTAGAGGAGAGGGGAAAACATATTTTGAAAAGTTAAACATAAATATCAGCTCATCCTTTTGAGATTAGAGTTAAAACCATCACTTCATAGTCACACCAAGACATGCGAGACTGGCTTCTTTTCCCGTGTGCGCACCGGTATAGATTAAGTGACCCCAAACTACCCATCTCTTGCTTACCAAATACATTTATATTATTTTCAGCTAAGTAACACTTGGGTTACTAGTGGTTTGTCCATAGGATGGGGACGAGAAGGGTGTTTTAGCAAAAGTAGTGTGCATCCACATCAGCGTGGATGATGGGATGAGTAAATCACATGTGGAAAACATACCAAAAATGTCTATTTGGTCAGTAACTGAACCCTGACCTCCTAATATAAGAATACCCTGTGAAATGGAATTCTAATGGAATATGGCAAGTGGTTTAACACATTTTCTCTAATGATGGTGTTAGAATTAGCTCAGCGGTAGCCTGCCTACCTCTGATCCAGGAGGCTGGTTGTCGCATTCCAGTCAGGTGTGCTGGGGATACATTTTCCAAGAAGCGATTTCCCATTTTATAAACAGGCGTGCACAAGTATTTTTGTCTTTGAAATCCACATTTATTAATTGATGTATTTTTATTGCTAAATTTATGTTTCGGATGGACCTATTATCTGTGCCCCTGCCGCCCCCTCCTTCTCCCCACACACACACATAAAAAAGTGTTTGGTGTAACTTACCGATGGAAACTTGGAACGCCTTTACAAAATACAAACACGTTTTATGTGGCCAAAATTGGTAAAATTTTAATCAATTTTACTTTATAGATCTTGATAATATCAATTCAAAGTAAGACCTGAAGATCACACGAATTTGCTATGGATTTAGCCTTTCTCTAACAAATACAGTAATTTTTGATAGACTCCAACAGTTTTTTTTAATATTTGAGAACTAGCAGTGAGCTTTTCCCTTTATATTGAAATAAAAAGTTTCGTAGTTTTCTTTCCTCTCTTTCTTATTGACATGACAAAAGTTGGCTGTAGGTAAAGGGTGAAAGGGAATATAAGCTTAAAGAGAATATAGAAGTAGTTTCAGAAAACGACACAGACCCTTGTATTTTAAGCCGTGTGGCCTGACAGCGATTGATACTTTCTATCTGACCAAGGTGCACGCATTAATATAGGCACATTAGAAATAACCACGTTGGATCTCAAATAACGGAATATATGAGACTAAATACTTTTTTCAAGCTGGTTTAGTACATCTTATACTATCCCACTAGGAATGAGATTAATATAATATTGGATATTTCAGTATAACGCTGTTTCAGGATTTAACCTCTAATTCGGTTAAATAAAGTCGTCGGGAGAATTAAATGAAAATCAAACCAACACAAACGTTGAAATGTGCGATGAGAATACGCCATTATAAATAGTCTATACAAAATATGAATCTTACGTAAAATCCAAAATCACATTGTGAATATTTCTTCTATTCATGTGGATGTTAAAAGGAAAATAATTGTGACGTCCCCCCCCACCCCATCCCCTTCCTTATCCTTTATCATTTAATGTAGGTATGCTTATATTCCGAATGCGCAATAAGAAGATCTGATTAGAAATAATTGCTCCCTGAACTGGTCTCGCACGTGGAATAAGACGTTAGTAGCGGTCTGATTTGCCATTAACGGAGAGTAATGGGTCCTAATCCTAGCTGGATGTAATAAGATCTTATTTTTCAAAATCCTTTCTTCCTCTTCCATTCAATAAAATGGGTTTACACTTTCTTTAAATTTGTATTTTCTCGTGACTACCCCATTAAAATAAGTATGCGTAGACGGGTGACTAAAGCCCCCGTCCCCCCAAAGCAAGGGAATGTATACTATGTAAGCCTCCTAATTAGGGCTTCAGGGAGAAATATAACATTGAACTTAGTTTTAAACCTTTTGAATAGCTTTTGAAAGCTAGCGGAGAAGTTTAACATGAGTTTCAATTTTATATGAACAAAACCAATGATTTAACTAATAAAACATCTCATTAGTACTCGTATGTTTTGAGTTGCATTACCCCTACGGTAGTCGACTAATTAAGCTATATGTATACTTCCACTAATTATATTAACAGGATAGCTATTTCTATGGATGAAAAATAAGTAGTTTTCTACAGGGAATATATAAAGTTAATTTTCACCTCAAATATTAATTTTTAACATTTTAATGATGAGGTGAACATTTATAATTTTATTTATATAAATTTAATTTTATTTTAAGAAAGTAATAATGTAAAAAAAACATAATTTGATATTAAGATATTCAGGAACACACAAGTATAGCAAAACACATTCATGCACCAAGGTATAAATAAACTAAATACTCAGTCTTAGTATCTTAACGTAAATATAAAGCGTAAAGTTTTAGTTTAACCAATAAATTTATATTTTGAGAACATGAGGAGAAATAATGATACATCCTAAAATAGTAATTATGAAATATTAATATTTAAGGTTTTAAGAAAATCAATATTTCATAAACTTAAGTAATTCTTATTCAAACACAATTTGGTACAAAATTTCACTTCCAGAAATCATCTCTATGTAATAGACAATTACTAGAATAGCCTATAAAAATAAATGTTATTGATGTTGTGGACTAGCGCATTATTGCTCCAATGCCTTCATTGTAAAAATCACAATAGATATACAACTTTAGCCTGCATCAAAGCTCAACATTCTTATACATCTCAAAATTAATTGATTATAGTGAAAGTTGAAAAGTGAAAAACAAAGTCAAATGTTCATTAATTTCTTTACATCCATTTATCTTTTTGAGCCTTTGGCCTGGGTCAGTTTTTATTCAAGCCATATATTTTTCCACTACCGCCTTGCTAGGCCTGACTTAGCTTCATTTGCTTATAATTTAACTTAAGATTATGACAGGTACATTATCCAGTCCCCAGCCGTTAATTCATCACTTTGTAAGGGTAAACTCACATTTCAGCAATAATACATTTTTCGACCATGCCGCGAATCGAACCTGGGACCTTTAGCTCAGTAGACAAATACGTTACCTACTGAGTTAAGATGTTTCACTGGTATTTATTGACCTCACATAAATGCCCTGTCCTTTAGTAGGTGAAGTCAATTTACATCGCTTATTGCATTGACATAGAATATTTGCCAGGAGGATGAATATGACACTATTTCTAGTAGTGTCTCTAATGAGAGAAAAGGTCATAGTTTCATTATTATTCATTACCAAGCGTGTGATACATGTAGTATAGTTTTATTAGGAAGAACCTACCTGCCAGCTCGAAAATATACCATATATACTTTCCCATATTCATACGTCAAGCTATGAGATCTGCAGCTATTATGTTTGCTATATATTTTCTATATCTATATAATAACATGCAAGTAATTTGTTATTAATGTTGCACAAAAAAAATGTTTGCATGTTCTAAAAATCCCTTACCATGAAAATTGATTTGTATATAATATTAATATAGTGCTAAAGAAGGTTGGTAAGTATGAAATATAGAAAATACAAACATTTATAACGTCTTACTATATTATTAGTGTTAATGTTAAGGTATTGATAATGTATATTAAAATTGACAGATCTGGTAATTTTCAGAGTAGTCGCAGTCACAGTTATATGAAAGGTGTATTGCACTTATAAAACCCCGTCTATATAGAGTTGACACTGTAACTTAACTAGGCTTTGTCAATCAACGTATCGATTGGTATCCCCCCTTTAGTTGGTAAAAATCAAAGGAAGTCGTACATAAAATCTTCTTTTACGAGGGAATTTTGAATTTTGAACGCCATAATTAGTAATGTGGCACAAATAATAAGTACTGTAGTTCATCCTCAAATATTTTACTTTCGATTGTATTTTTTGTGGATTGATTAGGAACAAGTGAAACCAATCAGTTTGTTGCAGGACAATAATTGATTGACAATGTCAACTCCGTGGGGACGCAACTTAAGTTGAAAGTTTTTGCAAATTTGATAGGATTTATTTTCCAACAAAATGAATACAATTTTGTTCCAGTAGAAACATAAAGCTTCATTTTCTACACATGGTAGTCTCAACATGAATATTTATCATTAGCTTATAAGTACTTGAGGAGGAATCATTTAAATGTAGAGGAAATGTTATCATCAAATTTTAAGACACTTGATCTTCACAGATATTCAATATTTATTGATACGATTAATTTATTGTTAGCTTTATTTTATTTTATTTTATAAATCAAATATTTCTCCAGTAGCAACATAAAGTTTAGTTTTCTGAACATGTTAATATACACAGATCTTGAATATCTGTCAAGGCTGGCCTGGAATTTTGTCAAAAGATTTTAAATAAAGAGAAAATTTTTTGACAAAATTCCAGGACACCGTTGACAGATATTCAAGATCTGTTGATATTAGCATGTGCAGACACCTAAACTCTATGTTGCTACTGGAGAAATATTTTATTTATTTTGGCCAAAAACTGTAATTCTTATAAAAACGGTAAAATTACACTCGCTCTCTTCTGCCGCACCTTAATAATGACATATTATAAAATTGATATCTCACTATGTGAAGAAAACTAAACTTTATGTTGCTACTGGAGCAATATTTGATTTATTTCACCCTTAAAAGAGGTTTTACTTTAAATACCGAACAAGAATACAGCACTTAGCTAACGTTCTTTCCCATCTGACCCTAGCTAACGTTGGGGTTCCCCCTATCTCACCTGCAAGGGTGTGCTCTGTGCGGACAAGGCAGTGAAGCCCAC
Source organism: Timema monikensis (assembly GCA_902151445.1). Taxonomy (NCBI): domain Eukaryota; kingdom Metazoa; phylum Arthropoda; class Insecta; order Phasmatodea; family Timematidae; genus Timema; species Timema monikensis. The sequence goes on along the minus strand of CABFVZ010004905.1, from coordinate 31,245 downwards.
TATATCGCTGAAGTAGATAGTGACATTGTCGTATGTCTCGGCGATGACTGCCTCCCTCAGAATCAGTTGACTGGCCACAGATCTGAAAGAATAAATTAATTTATATTTTCTATACAAAGGACTATGACAGTCACCAAATTACTTATTAGATAAACACTCTGTTTTGAGTTCTACCCTTTTTATTTCCTATTTGGGATGCTCAAATCTTTCACTGACTATTTTAAGTTGACAAGAAAATTGTGAATTTTAAGAAATTCCACCAGCATAAGCCTGGAGAAAGGTTGTAAACTTAGTTTATAAGGAAATCCTGAAAAAGTGGTTTGATTTGTTAGTGGATTGATTAAATAAAGGATGAGTTAGTAAAATTAAATTAATGTGTATTTTGGTGAAAATAAAAATGATTGTTTATGTTTTGTTTGATAAATATAGAGCTTTTAAAGTAGGTGGTAGCATTTTATTGTGGATTTTTTTATATCGCATCGTGTTACCTAATCGGGTAAACCCATATGTACTAGCTACGTCAATGTGTAAGAGATGAGAAATAGGGAATTTTAATAAAGTGTGCCCACATTTGCTTTAAAAGAGAAAGATAACATCTATTTAAGAGCCTCTTAAAATCCTAACCCTCTTTACACCCATCCGGGATTCAAACCCCTAATATAGCTAGTTCAAACTATTGCAAAAGTAGCTTCTTTGGTCATTGAAGAACCGAAACAAGTTGACTTTTTTAAGTCTTAAGCTAGACTACCATCAGCTCATACTGCTGGAGGAATATTGGCTAGTGAGTCATCTAATGAACAGTAATAAAATAATCATAAGGTCTCGATATTTCGCTCTTGAGTATCTACTTGAATTGAACAGATTTTGTTTAGGATTTTATTAAGTTTTTGGAGTATTCTTTTTTTTTGTAACAGTGCTTAGGCTAACGTGTTTTTTTTACAGACTTGAATATTTTTAAGCATCTTTTTTGCTATATGATAGAAAAATCCCATGGCAGAATATTGTATAAACAGTCTTTGTGGGGAAAGATTCCCTGTCTGAAATTCCCCCATTGGTACGTATACATTTTAATTCCCACCATATTTGCCTATGGTTTTTATATAAAGGCCCTGGTGTTTAAAATTTAACTATATGGTATGACCCTGCTTGATGCAATTCGTTATCCATTAGTGTACAAAATGTTATAATAGCTTCTTTAACTGTAACAACCCCTGAGTTTTTATTATATGCACTTTGTTAAGCAGACATGCCGGAAGTATTGCCTCAATTCTATCTAACGGCGTTTGTAGGAAAATGACCTATCTCCAAAGGCTCTCGAAAATTGTTTGATGCAATATGCTATACGTAACTGTTGGCAGTATTGCCACTTGTTTTTAAATAAAGGCGTCTGTCGTATTAACATAAAATATTTTGAATGCTCTTTCTGAGTGTTTTATAATATTTACGTAAACAAACTTTTGAAAGAATTACCTTGTTTTTTAATCAAATTGTCTTTGTGTCTTATAGAATAATATGTTTAATTCCCTTCTCAAAATATCGGAAATATTGTTATGTAGAAATACAAATAGAGATTTTAAGAAAAATATACTTTACATTATCTTTGAATGTACAGTACATAGTACAAGTAATACGTTCTTTTAAAATAACATAAGTAGTTACTAATGCTTTTATCTCATAATGTTTGTAATATTAATATATTTACAAGCAAAAGTGTTTACATTAATGGGATAAGGTGTCATGCTAAGAAGTGGGGAGGGGGAAACTCTAGTATATATATGTTACATGGTAGGAAGGGGAGTAGCCTACATCACAGTATTACGTAACGAAGAACTTGTGCCTAAATAATAGTGTTAAAATAGATTCTGAGTAGTATTAAGTCTTAGTCTCTATTTTAGTGTCAAAAAAGCTTCCCTGTGAAATACTGACATTCAATCTTGATGTGAAAAGTTACATAACACTGGGTTCAAATTAAATATCAATTGATGTTACATTGGAAGGGGAGGGGGTGTTCAAAAAAAGGGTAAAAAGATAAGAAAAATGTATAGACCCTCGTAGTATTCCTTAGGAAGAAGTAAGTAAGAGAAAAAAGGAATTATAAAGTGCCTATATTTTTGTGATTAGAAAGTGGAAAAAAATTTAGTAAAAAATACCTTCATTACAGACAACCGTGATTATAAACTTTAACCTAGTCCCCTACAACCATACTTGATAAGATGGATGCCTTTGTCTATGTATGTTCCCAATGGTGCCACTCACGCTATTGTTAAATAGTTTACCATTTATAAAAAAGGGGCATTTTTAAAATTAAATATAATTATTTTCATACTTTACTTTGGTTCAATGGTGCAATATGAAACCTGATTTTTCAGATAAATCAACAGGTTGTGTATTTAAGTTTTACAAACTTTCACAAATTATCTACTTAAGGCGCGCACATGTATCGTGTGGTTTGGGATTCAATTCCAAGCCGGGTATACTAGGTGTTTTTTCCTAAGCTGTTTCCTATTCTCTCTCTCTCTCTCTCTCTCATCACCACACATGCGAGTACATTTATTTTAAAATTCTTCCTTCCTAAACCATCTACCATTATTGTATGTATGTGGATTTTCCGGACTGATAGTTCTAATCCAGGATAGTCATATTTAATCATACTAATGGGGTAGCAATAAGGGAGGTAGAATTAATAGTAATTGTGCCCTTATTTGTACAAAGTAAGAGTGGTACACCACCTCCATCACACCCATGCGGTATTTAAATAACTATGACCTCCCTGTAACTGGTGAACCAAGCTAGATGAGCCTGACATTTAGTCCACATGCCCACCGGTACGAGGGTCTCTCAAACCTAATTTAATGACTCAAAACACGAAATTTAAATTCTTCATTGAGAAAATTCTTTTGATAGAAATCTCCAGTTAATGGTTTGAACCCACAATAAAAGCTCTCGTACTTCAACTACAAACTTTCATTAAAGTGCTGTTTTTTCTCCCCTTTTGGTTCATCGTAATCCTACGCTACTTTTAAAAGTAGTAGAATCTCAAGTACTCCAGCTCGTCAATATAATTACTCATCCTTCATGACAGCTCACTAAATGGAGGGGTATTTTCTAAAGGCCTTGAGGTTAAGACGTTAAGGAATGTGAGGGAAGTTTCTCGTCAAAGTTGTGAATCAACAATTAACCCCAAAATTGATCTTTTGAAACCAAAGGGTAGTGATATTGAAAACTGGGTTACGAAAACAAACTGTTGTTTAAGTGGTACAAATAATAATATTTGGGTTAAACTTGCTATACACATTCATTTTTGGATATGAAATATACACTTTTAAAAAAAAAAATTGTCTAGGTTAAACATGTTTTTAAATAATAGACCGTGTTTGGTCAAAATAAAATAGTTTCAGGCATATTTTCTAAAAGCCATACATAACAACAACCCTATTATATATTAATAAAAAAATTCAATCAATGAGGGACTTTATTAGTATGCTAAATATGGTAAATTAAACCTATACACTTCCAAATAAACTTTATATTAATCTGTATTAGATTATAATCTATTAACATAGTATTAAAATATTATATTTTATGTAACATAAATAATAATACAGCACAAATTTTTGAGTAAATTGGTCATTTGGAGTGCATAGATATTCAGTGTGTTTCCCAAAGTTCTTCCCATTCCGAGCATTGTACAGGATCCCTATAATTTCTTGCCATTTTAACTAAGCATTAATTCAGGAACTATAGTTAAATATAGTGTATTTTGTAGTAAGGCTTATAGCTACAATTTAAGTTTATGTTAAGTTGATTAATTTCTAAATAATAGTAACCAAAAGCATACATACCCTAACGTATATTGGTTTCCTCATTGAAAATTGATCTAAGATAAGTGTAAATAAAATAAAGCTTAAACAGTGCTTTAAATATTTTAAAGACATGGCAATAAGTTTCGCAGTGTTAAACTTATCTACACGGCATTCACGATAGGTCTTTACCTGCTGTATGACAGTTCGAAAATCATATGTTTATGCTTTGGGTTGCCAACACTTGTAAAAGATCACAGTTTTGTTATAAATGTAAAGATCTTTAATTACCTGTTATATATTACATTTAAAAACACGTAAACTTAAGTTTTCTCATACTATTTCATTTTTTTAAATAATTTCTTTTTATCCAGCTCGAAACAATATTTTAAACATAATTAAACGTACTTATTTTTAGTTTTGGAACTAATTTTGTGTAATATAGTACACACATCAATATATTTTAATACAGGCATCATATTTACTTGGAAAAGAGAAAATTGTTGTCATTTTTTTACATACAATAAATGATTTTATGATTATTTTATCGTATTTTGAAATATTTAACTGAATAAAATATTTTCATCAACTGTGTGTCTGCATCATTGTAAAAAACTTGTTTACCGTTATGTTCAATCATATGGTTTGGATTTGTCAGCCGCCATTTTGAAGCTATGTCCATTAGAAGTTTTTGTGAAAGTGGTGCGAATATTTTTGTTAAGAGGAATAAAACTAAAAATAAACTTTGTGTCCGACCTCAAATAAATATATAAGTAATATTGGCCTAAATTACTGTGGTTAGTTATCACATTAATATATTACCATCTGTTTTCATTACGGTCATCCAAAGTGATAGATGTCAGCTGTTGGCGTAGTGATATATTAGGGATTACTTTTAGTAACATTTCGATCTGTCATCCAGGTAAACTTAGCTCGTGAATGCCTTATATACACCAACCCTTATTTATTAATCTTTTAGAAGGTTATTCATATGATTAAAAAAAATTCACCGTAGTTCAAATAGAATATTTAAAATAGCAAACAATTTTCTAAGGACTTATTTTATAATTTGAAGTTAGGTATTTGTTATTGCTTTTTCACCCGGTTTTAGTATTTTCTAAATTTATTGATGTGTCCAAAAAAATTGCGAGTTGAGAAGGCGTTACAAACATGATTAAATACAATCTAAGCCAAATTTAAAAATTGTTCATAATTTAATCGAACATTGTTTATCGATCATTGTTTAATCGTTAACTTCCAATCTTTCCGCTCAATCCTAATAATCGATTGGCCGAGTTAATTGGACAGAACCATTTTTAGAATCGGGTCTTACTACCCGATCGAGCTATAAGCCTATGTACTAATTACGCTAGTGGTTTTAAAGGATATAACGGTTATATTTAAAGGAAATGTACCCGCACTTGCGTGAAGGGAGAGTAGAAAACCATTGAGGAAAAACCACTTTCAGTAAACGCGAAATAGATTTGAACCTCGATCTCCCCACTATCAGCAGTTTGGTCTACTGTAATAGTAGCACCTTGAAACCATGTGACCAATGAAGAGGGTCTGATAGAACTTATCTAACCTAACAGTAATCACAGTGACTACAGAGCTACAGTCAGGCTTTAGGGTCGGAACTGAAAAAACACGATTCGATCTCCGGACGGTTTTATTTTTCACAAAAGTGGCTTTTCTATACATCTTTAAGTGCATTTGGTTGGTTTTTATTGAAAATTAAAACTCATAATGTTTCTTTAAGATAGTTATACTGTCACCTGCCAAGTGACACTAACAACTTTAATATTGTAATAGTGTATTTCTATCATGGTTATTAAAAGCACAATTTATGAACCTAATGATTGTATCTGCACACGACTTACAAACTAGTCTAGCTCTATGAGAAACTCCATAACTTACTTCAAGCAGTCAACTCATCACTGGTAAAGCGGAAAACAATTATCACAGTAACATACAGTCAACTCTCGATTCTACGACCCCAGGAATAGCGTCCCTCTCAAAGTAACGCCCCTTTTTTGGGGAACCGTGAAAAATGTGGGAAAAAAGGTTGAAAAGTTTAAGGAAATCGGCTATAAAATGTGTTTGTTGCATTTATTAAGGTCACTGCGTTGCAATTATCTTTGTGAGCGCTGTATTATTAGTAGCTGGGGGGAGGGGGGGGTCAGGTATAAAAATAGACACCACCTCATCAATGCCAGCCAATAGCACTTGACTCTGTCCACCCCCTCCCACAAGCAAGACAATGATCCCCCGCGCGTGACTGCCGCTACATCAAGCGCCAGGCTTGCTTTTGCCATTGTTATTTCGATTCTCGATTTGGTTACTATTTTGGTTTGATTTTGTGAACAATTTTTGACGACCCATGCTATTGTTTAACATTGTTATTTTGATTTGGTTACGTTTTTTGTTGGATTTTGTGAACGATTTTTGATGACCCACGCTATTTGTCTAAAAAATGCAATTTTTTCGTATGAAGGTCAGGGGTGGAACAAAATCTGTTAAAATTCCAATAACGACCCCTTCGAAAAAAGACCGTTTTCCAGGAAACCGTGAAAGGTCGTAGAATCGAGAGCTGACTGTATTTTTATGATCATCCCGGGGATCCGACCCCGGGACTCTTGCCTCACTAAACCGATGCACCACCAACAAACATATTAACGTGTGGGAAGGGACTGACTTGGGCAGAAGCTGGTAAAGAACAAACATATTAACGTGTGGGAAGGGACTGACTTGGGCAGAAGCCGGTAGAGAAGCTCCTCGCATTTCTTTTTCTCCTCCAAGTAGTCCGCTGTCCGTTCCTCCACTAGGGCCTCCAGGTTGTTGGCGTACTGCTCCATGCGAGACAACAGGTTGTCCAGGATGTTGCCGCTCTCGTAGTCACTGTGAACAATCCGGGACCAGCTCCTTTAGCTCCTTCACTATAGGTTGGGCAACCTTACAAGAGAAAATTACAAAGATAAAATCAATATTTAGTTGTATATCCCGGTGCTTTACGTCTCGTCTATCGTGGGGGATGTTGGAAGATATACATATTCAGACAAAATAAGTTCTGCTTCTTCTCTGGTGACGGAGAAGGTAGGGGCTCGAATCTAAACCTGATTTACATGAGGTGTATTTATTCCTAAATAGCTTACCACCCTTCTTTCCGAGTAAATTTGGATGCATGATCTCTAAATAGTCATTTTCTGCATAGGATTAGCCCACGTGTGCCTAATAGTTGTGTGAACTTTCAGCCTTGTCAATATGAATTTAACTAATTAGCATACACGAGTATTTTTAGGTTAGATTGGATTAGGCAGGGTTATGCTAGGCTTGGTAAGAGGGAAAGACTTGATGGGCAGTGGGTGCTGCCATAAAAACCTTTCTACCCATATCACCACCCCCACGTGGGAATTCCCGATTGTTGTTTTTTTATTTGTTCGCAATATGCACTGGATATTTAGCTGACCATAGTATTTTGGGTGTGTTAGAAATATAGACGAATTTTGCCCTGTTCGCAATCTACAATGTTCGCAACCAGGATGCAACCGTTGAAGGAAACAAGCTTTACCACGCAGCGCAGCAATGTTGACCTGGTGTAGGTCTGACGTATATCTTGTTGTAGCATTTATCGGCATAAAGCTACAATAAAGAATAAACCTACAAGACTGAAGTAACACTGTAGCATTTATCTGCGTAAAGCTACAATAAATAATAAACCTACAAGACTGAATTAACTAAAAGATTCAACTCACCTTCCCCCATTCATCAGTGGCCCCTCCCCAGTGAACTTCACAAACAACCTTCAGCGAACTATAACAACATTAAACTAACCGAGCGAGTCGTGTGGAGACTCGGACCAAGGATTATCGTGAGGTATGCTGGGAAAGCATGACGTATAAAATGGTGATGTGGCCCGGAAACTATTGTACGATTGTCTTCCACAAAATGCTAGAACAATCCACGCCCGTCTGGCTACCCCTTCCCACCCCTCTTTGTGTACGTTCACCTATGTGTTGTTATCCCCTCTTCCCCCTTTCCGAGCTAGAATTGAAATCGTATATAATCATGTAACATGTATTAGCTTTTTACTCTTGTTAGGATAACGTCCTTGGACACATCTGGTGTCGAGGATGAACAAAAGGTATAAAATCATGTTTCGGCCTTTATATTGTCAAAAATTACGTTTAGGTTATTATTGCTGTTAGTTAAAAATTAATTTATATATTCATGGTTAGGGACAGCATATTTAACTTTGGTTTGATTATAAATATTAAATCATATTTTTTACAAGTTGTTAAGTTGGCAAAATGAACACTTAGTTCTATTTTATTTGAACTCAGGAATTTAGATGTGTATTTTTGAACTGATATCAAAAATAGTTAATGGACATGTTCCTTGTCGCATAAAATGTATACCCCGTGTGGTGTAAGCTATTTAGGTGTTACAAATGTTAGGTTTTGGAAGAATATGAAACTTAGAGCCCATCTGGCCGTAAAGTTAAGTTATTACTTCTCAATATTTTGGGAACTATCCCCCCCCTTTTTTTTGTAAATGGTCGTAATGACTAATTTGTTTACTTTTATGAAAGTCTGTAATTCTAGTGAGAACGGTCGAGTGAGACCTATAGATCCAATTTTCTAATGTTATACATCAGTATTCAAATCTGGGTGACCCATTGTTGTAAATTTTCTAATTGTAGCTACGTGTTGATAGCTTCGGATGTCGAGTGAGGCATATTGTTGTAATAGTTATGATATACAATATTATATATATATATATTTATTTATATTTCTCCCTTGTAAATCATGAGGGATTGTTAATTGTAAACGATTGGATATATCCTTATGATCTACAGTAATGTTCATGAATCTATCCCACTATTTAACTTTAACATTTTTATATGTTTATTTATCTACTGTTTATCTAAATAAACTATTTAATATCAAATGTGAATCTCTATCTTCTTATAGGTATGAACCTATATATTATAAAATATCACGTCCTCTATCCTAGTATCTTGGCTTACTTCAAAGTCCTACAAATAATTTTTGTAGAGTAAGTTCATGGAAACAGAATGACCTATATGCCGAGAACGGCCTATTTGTCATATGATATCCTATTGGCTCCTCTGCAATTATTGTCTGTTTTTTGTTTTTTGTACTTATATTGTGTACCCGCCTTTACTAATTCTTGGGAGAATAAGGGCGAGGATACATTGTCTGTGACCAAGACCCTTTTGAACGCGCCTCTTTCCTCTCAAATACTACGCCCGTAACTTTCTTTCTCTCACCCTCTTTACAGACATCTAGTCAGGCTTACCTGATTGACCAGGATGGAGAAAGGATTAAAAGGGACAACAAATTACAACTATACTGGCCTTGTGGTCATCTTATATTCTTGCTACTAAAAGTGAAACCTTGACAATGAAAATTGAGTTCAGGACTTTGAGAACCGTTTACACAGTCGAGTTTCGGACGTCAACTACATAATATAGCATTAAACCTAAATCGCTTGTTCTTCGTACTAAGAGATTGGTTGACACTCGAGACTAGACTATAAATACGGGGTACGGCCCTGAATCTAACGCCTACATGTTCTTACCCCTGAGCTATAAAGGATCGTCTCATTCTTAGAATCATACATCAATCATTATTAAAGGATGATATCATCTTGGACATGTTTCTAATAACTCTAAGTTGACGATGATCCCCCCTCGTCCATCACAGACACTGGGTGATGTATGATCACGGAGCCATAACAAAGAACCTCAATTTGACCTGCGCGTTACAAACATATATGAATGATTCATGGGAAAAACCACAAAAGTAGATTTTTGTTTATTTGTGTACTATGGTGTTATTTATCAGTAGAAAGAATATTTTCTTGTTATATTGATAGAGTGCCAGTGGCGTGTTGTGGAGTGTTGTCATGGTACCCAGAGCTGGTTTAAAGAGTGTCTGCGACATGTTAGTAGTACCCATTAAGTCCCCATTTGACCAATCATACAGAAGTCGGCGATGTATTTTTTTGGTTCCTGACTAATGAGAGTTCTTCTGAGGGTTGAGAAAAATTCACAACTACAATTTAAACTAGATATATTAAAACTGGCCACAAGCCACGCCATGCCACTGATACGGGCTATTACTAAGGTCAAATTTAGTGACTATTTTATAAATCTCATCACGGTGAAAAGTTGAGAAAATAATTTTGGTTTGAGGCAAAAACCAAAATGTCAGTATAAAATATTTGTAACGAAACGTGAGTACTATATTGTCGAGCTTATGATATGAGAAAGTTGTATTTTATATTGTTAGTAGTGTGAAAAGACACGATTAATTAATCTAAGCTAATAATATTTAAATATGATTCTAGTTTAAAATCTTATAAATTGGTTAACGTAAAGCAAACAGTAAAGTTGACATGGCTGCTATTTTCCCCTCAGGAGCTTTCATACTTTTAAATCGAAACACAACTTCTAATTTAATGTTATTTTAGCATCATTTATTAATAAACATTTAAGCTTTTCACATTAATAATAATTACATTAAAAAGGTAGGGGTAAGGAAGGTAGAACTCATAGTTAACGTACTCACATTTGTGTGAATGGAGAGTGAAAAAACATTAAAGTAAAACATTTCAGCTCACCCAGAAAATTGCACTCTGATATTTCCAAAGGGGAAGCACGATAACCAATTAAATCATTTAATTACAGTATAGGTCAAACCAGGATGTTAAACCCACCTGGAATGCAAATACCAGCCTCCCCATGAGTGGTAAGCCAACTTTACGCGTGTTTAGTAAATAATGCAAGTATCTATATCACCCCCGCAAGGTCTGAGCAATGCCACACTAGATAGACAAACCGCAAGGCTTGTTTCGTGACGTCACAGCATGCGCTCGTAGGTACAAGGGATACCCGTGCTCTGGCCACACACTTCCATAATCTACGCCTTAATTTAGCATTATTATTTAATGATTTAACTTTTAATTTACTGTCTTATTTCTTTTGTTGGATAAGTTATAGGTATTTAGGGGCTAATATAACATAATGTCAATATTTTGAACTAAACAAACCAGTTTTTATCCACCCTTATACAAACGATATGCTACTGTGCAATATTTCTGATAACATTTATATTAAGTTAAATCCAATATTTGAATAAGCTAGTTATAAAATAAATAGTGATAAGTAGGCTACACTATTATGTACACATTTAAATTCCCTTTGGTTTTTAGGCTTATACAAATGAGATTTTTTGAACAGTCAAACTAGAAACTAAATTTTTCAACCTCTCGTTTTTAGATAACTTTTATTTTGTTACTGAAAACCTATGTTTGGCTTTTAACATTTTATTCTTAATTATTTTGCTGTCGTTGTTCAGCCATACTTTATTAAAAGCTAAAACACATTTCTGAATAAAAATCTCAAATCCCCAAGTTTGACATTTGATATTTTCTAAAGCAGCAACTACCAGTTTACTAAAAAATTTCTTTGAGATTTGCTGGTTAAATATACTGCCTCGTTCATCTCACCTATTACTACACTGAAAACTTTAAACCGAATAGCTAAAGTCTTAAAGATATATGAGGGATCCTCAATCAATAACAATGAAGTAACAATTTTATTGTCGTAAAAGAATTTCTTAAAAGTAAGTACTCAAGTCAACCATGAGCATACACACATTTTTCACAATGCTATTGCTAATACCTATATCTACTTATATACACAAGAACTATCAAGTCATTTTCAGAAATATAAACGTTATCTACATATACATTTTTTTTTTTAAATTCATGAGTTTGTTAACTTCAGCGCTGCCACAATCAGAATTACTTATGTCTTCACCAACCAAAATGTCCCTGAGAGGAATTTCAGCTATGTTTTTTTTTAAAAAACGAGCTTTTTACAACACTAGATGTTTTTTGTTTTCGGTCTGATTCGAGAACAGAGATGTTATAGCACTCGTTCAGATATGCTCAGCTCGGACGTGTCGACTGACGTGGCGGCGGAGGTGGTAAGGGATTATTGAGGCCTGTATATAGTGAATAGTGTGGCCTTGGTCTAACGAGCTACTCTCACGGTGAACTAGACTGGCGATGATGGGGAGATCGAGATTCGAATCTTGGTCCTGTATACTGAGGGTGGTTTGTCCTAAAGAGGTTTCAACCCTCCCTGTATACAAATGCAGATACACTTCATCTAAATATAACCTTCCTAATTCCCAAAACATTAGTGTAATTAGTACATATGCTTATAATATAAACTCGGGCTATTTCATCGTCAATGTGCCACAGCAATAGCAACTACGAAACTTGTTTTCAGTACTCTAACGGGCTATCACTTTTTAGGTTAGGCCACGACACATATTACACACATGTCTAGACTTATGTTTACCTACAAGTTGGTTCCATATATTTGGAAGAAAAATAGTTCAGTGTGTTTGAAGCATCACAAATATTGTATTCGCTTCCAATTGATAAAACGTATGTACTGTACATATATATATATGTATATGTATAAAAATAAAATATCCTTAATTGTCCTCAATATTTACAATATAATATAAATATATATATGTTTTAAGGTTCTAATATATTGTATTCATTTATAATTGATAAAACATCCTAGTTTTATATATATAAATATATAACATTCTAGTTTAATACATATATATATGTGTGTGTGTGTGTATAAAACTAGAATGTTTTATAAATTGGAAGTGAATACAATATATGTGATCCCTCAAACATATATATATATATACAGTATATATATATATATATAGTGTATAGGTTGGGCATAATTTAGAGATTACTCCGAAAAACATAATGTTTGTTATATATAAATATATATTAAATTTGATATATTGTATAGATTGATAACAATTTAGAAATTACTACGAACAACATACCATTTGGTAGGGTTATTGATTTAAAATATTTAAGGAAAATTTCTGACTATTAATAAAGATACTAGAGTTGAAATTAATAGCCATGAAATGCATGTAATAACTAAAACAGTACTATGCTAATATCTGCTAATAATAAATGTTAAATCAGAAAAACCAAACCATAGTTTTACCAGTTGTTATCTATTAATGTGAAACAACTGAAACATGGTATCTTCCTTACATGACGAAAATAAATTCAGAATGTTTGAAAATAAGGTGCTTCTGAAGATATTGGATCCAAAAAGAGATGAATATATTGGGGAGTGAAGGAGAATACATAATGACAAGTTGCACTCAATACCAGACATAGTTAGGATAATCAAATCTTGGAAATTATGGTGGGAACGATATGCAGAGTGAATGGAAGACTTTAAAACCATGTTTAGAGTATTGACTGGTAAACCCAATGGGAAGAGACCATTGGGAAAACCTAGCCGCAGATGGGTAGATAATATTAGAATGGACATGATAGATATAGGGTTTATTGAGGTAGACTGGCTAGAACTAGCTCAAGATAGGAATAGGTGGAATAATTTTGTAAATGTGGCAATGGACTTGCGAACTCCTAATATCATAATAAATTATCTACTAACTGAGGTATATATATATATATATATATATATATACACGCACACACCTCAATGCAACATTGTTACAATGTTACAATTTAAAAAGTGTAGATTTTGAGCTATTTACATCAACTTGTGTTATGTATTTAAAAAATTACCGTTAAAATGTACCTTCATTTAAAGTTGTATTTAATTACTGCAAATAGGTGCGTTAAGACATACAATTCCATTCTGTTACAGACTGTTTTAGCTGTATACTGTAAAATGTGTGATTTGGAGTGCAATAGTGTCTTACTTAGTTATCGAAATATATATAGGGAGTTCTGATATATTTTGAATTATCAGGACCAAATGAAAAAATCAGTTTTCTTTACTCCCGTTAAAGAGCAGAATAAGTGGCATATACTCTGCTGGGGATGTTTACAATAAGAGGGGTACCAAGTGTACTTCAGTCATATAATGGGCGAGAGCTTGTCAATAACTTGTTCAGTTAACTTAAAAATATGTTGCCAGATTTAAAATAGGACATGGCAAACCATATCATAGCCAAGACCAAAGATCATTAGAGAGATCAAATTAAAATATCTAGAACGAGTTGATTACTTAGATGCAGACAAACATCACAAGCCACTGGGTAGAAGGTCTAAGATTAATAAAATTTAAGAAAAATCTTTCCTTTCATCAAGATTTCAGCAGTGTTCTTATGAAACTATGTTTGTTTTTAAAGCAAAAGTAGAGCTCAGCAACCTCTCGATTTCCTACATAGACCGTATACAAGCTTACACAAGAAGAAGACTTAAAAAAAGCTGAAAAATAAATGGAAAAATATTATTTTATGCAATATCAGACAATTCCAAAAAATATATTTCAGGAAAGTTTACTGAAAACGACGACCGAGAAAGCGATAAAAGCACGGAAAACTAACTAACAACCAACAAAAAATAATGCTGTGTCGTGTGTTAAAGATACGTTACAACGGCACATAGCGGTTTTCTGTCTAATGATATAACACATAGTTACTTGTAATTCTTGTAACAATAAATAATATGTAATTAAAACAGATCTTGGACTAATACAAGCCCAAGATATTCTTTAGACCTCTGACAAGAAGTTTCCACCAGCAACTGTTAGAGACAACGTTTTCATACGGGTACCGGGGGGTTTGCATAGGGTGCAATGACCCATGAACCGTGCTTGCTGTGGTTTTTTCTATAAATAATAATCTAGGAACATAGTTTGGAGTATCAAGCAATTGTATACCATCTGTGAATTTACCATTTTTTTTAAAATAAATTATTAAATTTTAAGTCAATTCTGGATAAAACTATGTAATTATTAATAACATCACCGAGCCAGTCTTTAACTAAAGGATGCTCTAGATGCTTCTGCACAAAAAAATGTTCAACAAGTCGATGCAAATGTAGACAAGTTAATATAGTATTTTACTCTAAATGTAATAACAGCTCAGACTGCACCAACCAGTAAGAGTAAAAAGACTTCACAATGCTTACAGTTTAGCTTGTAGCAGTTATGCCCTTTCATTATAATGGTAAATAATACTTATGTATTATTTTATTGTCAAGAATATAATATTGCTTATAGCAGTTTTGTCATTACAACAGTAAATACACTTTTCATCCATCATAATGATTAGTTTCATGAAGAGGCACTGAAATAAATCATTGTATATTTCGTGCTTTAGCCACTTTCCTACGGCCATATCTAAAAGTGGCCAGCCAAATCCCGAACTGCTGGTAAAATATTACGGTGTAGGCCCTATATTTAGGGCTTTGTCTAAACTTGTAAAATAATTTAACTAAATGGTGTTGGATTTATAACCAGAATATTCTAAAATTGTCAAGAAAGTGATCTACCCAGCAAATAATTTCAAAACCTTTATTTACAGACTTGTTTTATAATTTTTTTCAATTTGAGACCTTCAGTAAACAGCTCAACAACATTAATTTTAGCTATCCAATTTTAATAGTTAAATTGATATGAACATTATCATTTGTATGCCTCGTCTTTATTTATTAAACCTATTTAGTTCAATCATTATCAAAATTGTTATTTTTTTAGTGATTTAATTTGGTTTAGAAATGATTGGTTTCAAAAACACAATATTTGTATGCCAGTTTACGAAAGCATAAAAAAACAATGGACACTCAGTGTTGTATAATCACGTTTTAACCATAAAGATTTAATAAAAATATAGAAGTATTATGAGCATTATTTTTATAAAGTTTTCCACATCATACGGGACATTTAGCACGACAGTAACAGTGCTATTTAGGAAAAGGACCAAACAAATGGGAAACGACAATTTCAAAAGACGCGCCTCCTCCACGCCAATTAATTACGAATGGTCCGGAGCAAATGAGTGGATACAATATGTAAATGATAATGTACAAATGTAAATGAGTAACACACACTCATTGATAGAAGGATGTTGAAAGGATCTACTCATGGGAGATGATTTGATAACTTTGAATGAGATGCCGAAAGTTTTTGTATGTTATAATTTTCCCTGCTACGTCATATTTAGGATAATTCTGAGAAGCTGGTTTGATTTAATGAACATTTTTAAACGTATAGATACAATTTAAGTTATAATGTCTGAAAATGTATTTGAGAAAATGTTGCATTTTCAAAATAAAAGAGGGGAAGGGATAAGTAAAGGTTTAGGTAACTAACACCCTTGTTTGTCTCATTTTATATTATTTAAATATTTACCCATATTGGAATAATGTTGTTCCAACAATTATTGTCATGGAGCGATAACAATATTTTTAATGTATTAAGTATTTCCTGGGTGACCTGGTGGTCTAGGGGTAAGGTGTCAGACTTCTATGCTGGCGGCCGGGGTTCAATCCTCGGTCCCGGCAAAGATTTATCTGATTACCAAACCCTTCCTTCACCTCTGACAAGACATCTTGTGAATGTGGGGAATGCCAGGCCTCCACCGTGGTTCGGATTCCACGTTAAACTGTAGGTCCTCCATTTCATCTCACAATCACCCTACCATTACACATTAGCGTAAGTGCGTATAACCCGAATGGGTAGTAAGACGCGGTGCTAATAATAATAATAATAATAATAAGTATTTCCTCATGCATTTTTTACGTCATAAATGTTTTAATAAAAATTTAAAATTGGATTATCGTACTAAATATATAAAAAATAAGTTGGTAGTCTTTTTAAATCACACCAAAATCACCATACCTATTGGGATGAAATTTTGTATGTACATAAATACGACGTCTATTTAAAATATAGGCTGATTAACATTTACATTCACTATTTTATTTCAAGATGGTGGCTACAAAACCATTCGTTTTTAACTTATCCTTATTGAATTTACAGTGTAACCACTATGAAAGGTTCCTAAATATATATTATTTATTATGGAAATGGAAAATGGCAGCTATGGAACACTACATTTACCCCACGTAGGAACTAGGAAGAGCCTGTCGAGGCTATAGATATTAATATTATATATAATTTGATTAACCCGTTTCTGGTAATAGAAATTGCGAAGAAGTGACTTAATAGATTTGGTCAAACGACCACTAATTTTAACGGTTAGGAGTGCACGATGTCGGGAAAAAAAATTAGTTTTCCTCAAAAACCCGATTTTCACAGTAAATTTTCAGTTTTTCGTTCTTTGTTTAGTCACCATGGAAACCGTTATTTGCTGCAAGGCTGTGAATATATAAATAAAATATATTTATAAGGCTAAAAAAATAATAACTCAATCTTTATTAAATGATGGTCCAAACACATCACAATTTACTCTTTGGATACTGGTCATAATACATCTAAACTGAAAGTCCTAAACAGGGGAAACATTTTATATTGGAATGTTTTTTATCGTTAATTAGCAAATAAATCAATAGTATTGAGCATAATTCGAAAATTAAAAGGTTAAGTTGTTATGTTATTGACAATATTGTCTATGTTTTGTGTCGCTAATGATAAAATGATATTTTAAATATGTTTTGGTATGTATTATAAACTCAAAAACGATACTATGATCTTGAATAGTGTTAACAAAAAATAGCCATTCTAACTATATAGGTATTAGTTTTGGTGTTCATTCTTTCAAATAATGGGATTTGATGTCCATTTTAGCAAATAGTAACACAATACAAATACATAAGTTAAGCTACGTTTTCATTCTACCGCTTAATTTTGCGGATATGATATTTAAAAGTAATGATTTGTGTACCTCATCTATCTTTTCACATTCTTACAAATACAGTAAGCTCAGTTATGTTTTCATGTGGATATTTAATTGTGAGGGAATGATATTTCAAAGTACCGTAATGTTTAAGTACCAAAATCTATATTTTCGCTATCTCTCTCTATATATATCAGACTATCTTACAATCTCACACACTCTCTCCTCTCTTTCACACACACTACACAACTTACTTTCTCTCTAATATAATATTTTCTCATTCTCTCTCTCACACTTTATACCTCACATTCACACACTCTATACCCTTACATGCACTCTTCATCACACAAGTTCTCTCACATTATCTTTATTATTCTCTCTCTCTCTTAAGCTCCTTCTCATACAATCTCTCTCTCAAACGTTATATCTCTTGAACGCTCTCTCTCAAACTCTCTCTATCTCAAACTCTCTCTCTATCTCAATCTCACTCTATCTAGCTGCAAGGACCCACTAGTATGGCTATAAATTTGTTGGCTGAAGATAATCCGTGGATGAAAGCATGTTTGTATACTAAAACATACACAAATCCCGTTAATAAAGAGTAATTAGCTAGTTTAATAATAAGTACTGCATGTAAAGAAGAGTTTGGGGTTAGAACACCAGCCGAATGCACTAAGGTAGTTTTTCCTAAATGGAGCTATACTCGCCAGCTAAATGCGGGTAGATTTATACTATGATTATATCTTCCTTATTTCTAATCCAGTAGTATAGCCATGAATATAGACCAGACGGGTAGTAAGACACAAAACACACAGCATTGTGTGATATTTATACAGAGAGTATTTGATAGAAAACTAGAGGAACGCAACGCAATGCAACACTTGGTGTGGTCACATCACCTAACGCTGAGAGCTAAAGTCCAATTTTAATAGATAGTCTCTTATATAACAGCTGGAAAGATTAATATATCTAATTCCATGTATTAATACGTCAAGTCATGTGATCTTCAGATATCAAATTTGGAAGATATTATCAATACCTATAAAGTTACAAAAATAATAGATATGTTAACTTTATTTAGGTACCAAGAAAGTTTGTATTTTATAAAAGGACCTTTCTACTTAAATGCTACTATATACCCTTATATACCTAGCGTCAAATTGTTTAATAGAGACCCAAAGAATCACATCGCATTCGCTGTGAGAAATTTTTTGGTTTTGTCGCAGATTCTTAAATCTCCCTTCATGACAAGTGCTTGCATTCAACACAAAAAAAATTGTAAATAAACTAGTACGAAATGTACAATAATATATTTTTTCCAGCCTTGTAACTGTTCTAAGGTTAAAACACTAGTGAAAATACGCATAGATCCAAATGAAAGAACGAGACTATGATGGTTCAACGGTGGAGTTATTCCCGGTCATATATCCAAGAAATGACATCATAGCGCCATTCATAAACGGGCACAGGCGTAGAACGTCAACCCAACATCCGTTCTGTATGTCGGGTTGCCATGCCACTAGGGACCACGTCACAGAGACAGTTGGGGTATATAATATGAAAGGAATAAGGAGTATGAACATCAACGGTGGACATTGAGGATAAGGTGTCAGTCTCATATTGTTTGGTTTTGTAATGACAAGGAGGTCAGTACTAGAATGCCAGCATCGTATGTAGAGATGGATTCTCCCAAAATTGTTTACCAATCTTCCTCAATGAAAGTTATATTTCATTTCCTTTAAAATATCTGCTACATAAGCTTAGTTAATGCGTATTAGATGACCAAGAGAGAAACTTTGAACAAAAAAAGTGATGAATGACAAACAAACAAAAAGAACCCCGACGAATCTCTCTTGATTTGGAAATAAATTATAATACGTAATTTAGGGGGATATCTAAAAAATAAATGGTACGACACAATCTTATGAACTTTCTCATGTGGTGCATTAAAATTTGAAAAATTAAAATCAAAACTAATATTTGTAATCCACTCTTAAATGATTTATATTTATAAAAATAAAACTATATTATTATTAATCATGATAAACCATTTCAAAATACGTATTTAAGAACCCCTTATTGAGGGAATTCTCGAAATATTTTAAATTTTCTAGAATTTGCTTTAAGTAAATTAACCTTAAACTAATTACTTTTGAAAAATAAGCAAACATTATTTATTAATAAGTAAAATATTATCCAAATATCAAATTTAAACAAAATAATTACAGCAATTTTCAAGAAAATTAAATTTTTTCAAAAATCAGTCATCAGCATTAAACAAAATTTCTAGCACCATTTCTTAAAATATTCGAATAAAATAAATCATTAGTAAACTACACTCAAATTAATTGTTCTTCAAAAAGAAAGTGTAAGGGTTTGTTTTTAATATCATACATTTCTCAGAAATACATTTTAAACAAAGTCATTTAAACTATTTTCAAAATATTTCGAGTTTTCAAAAATCCCTCATCAGTAAACTACCCTTTATAAAGTCTTTAACTAAACTGCAATTATATACACTGTTATTTGGGAGGTCAAACATTCCTTAGATATCAATTTTAACCAAAATCGTTAGATACATTTTCAAAAAATTTGCAATCCAATAAAATAAGTCATTTGTAATCCACCCTAATTTGAGGGCTAAAATAAAAATTATAAAGAATGCCCGAGGTGTAACCGATCTATTAAATATAAATATCAAGTTTGAATACATTCCATTAATCCTTTTCTGATCTGTAGCAAGAGACAGACACAGGTAGACATAGAGACAGAGAGAATAGTAAAATCCACTTTGTTTGATTCATAGTTCGGACAAATAATACGTAGATTTTTATCATAATCTACAGGTAAAATTTTTTCACATTTACAATACTTTATCTTTACATGAGAAAGTAAAGTGATACATATAATTTTAATTGAATGTACAATT
The DNA here is from genome assembly GCA_902151445.1 of Timema monikensis. Classification (NCBI taxonomy): domain Eukaryota; kingdom Metazoa; phylum Arthropoda; class Insecta; order Phasmatodea; family Timematidae; genus Timema; species Timema monikensis. Next base: position 10,816 of record CABFVZ010004905.1, on the reverse strand, counting down.
TAACAATGCATAAAACACCCAACATTGGACTCTCATTTTTATTTTAGCCCTCAAATAATACATTAAAACACCTCTCCCAAGAACACATTTGATCTTCACTGCTTCATATTTACACTCAGCACTATCCTATTACTGGAAGGAAAATATCCTCATACTGCGGCGAACCTTATGGAAATGTCAGTTCTAAGGATTTGAAAGTACTAAGCCCAATTTACATTAGAATCCTCTATGGGCTGGATTTTACAATATCTACCTCAATATTAGAAGTGAGATCTTCCTGGTAAACGTCGTAGAAAATTATAATATTTAACTTTTAATGGATATTTCTTGGATAGCAAAACTCTAAATATGGGGTTAATGATAAAATAGGAAGAAATTTATTCCTTTCTCATAAATCATGGCTTAAGTCATGTTTTAATACAACGAAACCATTTCTTAAATATTGCGGGATTTATGAAGGTCTGCAACGCGTCTCAGGAGTTCGGCAGGCAACTCTTTAAAGTGCTATTTACACGCGATTAAATAATCCAGTAAAGATAAAGAAAGAATAAGCCCAATAATAGAAATTAATTTTTCACCATAATATTTTTAAAAATGTGCAGAATAGTATATACAAAGCTTACACCAATTAGTGCTTGGGAAACCCCCACCATCTTGAAAAAATGACGGTGAAAATTGGGTTTTTAGATTTATCTCGTAAATTGCTGCATGTATGTTAATTATTTTTAAGTACAAATTGAAAGGGAATACATTTTTACACAAATTTGGTCCCCATATTGAACCCTATCCTTAACCCTAAAACCTAACTAATAGGGTTCAAATAAAAAAAAAATAGTCAACAAAAAGAAAGAGTGTGCTTAGTGAGTAAAGATTATAGTGTATCCAGGGCAAGAAACCAACACCCAGAACACGAAATTTGGAACAATTGTGGAACCCGTCCCCACGCTCAACCTTAACAATATATAAATATTTAAACATTCCCCTAATTCAATTACCAGACAAAAATATTAGAAGCGGGATAAAGTTATACCTAAGGATAAATAAGTAGAGGAAAAATAGAGTAAGTTGAAAAGATTCACAAAATGGGTTGTTTATTAGATATTCGAAAAAGATATGAACAACAATTAATACGAAAGATCCCAAAAATGGGAGAAATAATGTATAATTATTATTATTATTATTAGCACCACGTCTTACTACCCGTTCGGGTTATACGCACCTACACTAATGTGTAATGGTAGGGTGATTGTGANTATTATTATTATTAGCACCGCGTCTTACTACCCGTTCGGGTTATACGCACTTACACTAATGTGTAATGGTAGGGTGATTGTGAGATGAAATGGAGGACCTACAGTTTAACGTGGAATCCGAACCACGGTGGAGACCTGGCATTCCCCACATTCACAAGAATTCTTGTCAGTGGTGAAGGAAGGGTTTGGTAATCAGATAAATTTGTGCCGGGACCGAGAATTGAACCCTGGCCGCCAGCACAGAAGTCTGACACCTTACCCCTAGACCACCAGGTCACCTAATAATGTATAAAAAATTTTGTGATCACAATATCATGGTTTCATTAGAAGAGCGCATTAAATATTTTGGTGATCACCATCAATAATTTACGTTGGCAAAAATACAAGTTAGAAATACTATGTAAAGCTTATGAATTAGATCTCCACGAAATACTCCTATGATTTACATAAAAATCAAATTTGTTTATATTATTATCTTTGCATCTCACAACAAAAAGGGAACAATAAGTCTTACACTATACATAAAACTATCAAATTTCCTATATTGATTACGAAGTTGAGCAATCCACATTTTAGTTGCCAACGTTCAACAAATTACCATCAATAAACAAAGTTATCATAGTGGTTGTTAATGACATCTACACTAGCACTGATGGCGCCCAATAAATTAAGTTCATTAGTAAATATTGGAGAAAATAACATCAATAGCACTACTTCCTAGTCAGAGTCTAATAACTCAAGTTCATTACAAATGAGATAAAGTTTAAATCCAAAAGAAAATATTATTATTAACAACATCACAAGCGTTGTATTCTAGTCAGAGTCAAATAACTCAAGTTCATTACCATTGAGATAAAGTTTAAGTCCAAAAGAAAATATTATTATTAACAGCATCACAAGCGCTGTTTTCTAGTTAGAGTTCAGTAAATCAAGTTCATTAAGCCAAAAAGAATTTTGAAATGAAAAAGATTACATGCCGAAAAAGAATTTTTCTTACATTGTTATTCATCTCCGAAGCCTTAGCTTCCCCCAGTGATTATCGAAGCTAGTCCAAGAGTGCTTCTTTACTCACTTGTGGCTAATGCTACAATATAATTTTTGTAAATTACAAATTACAAAATATATCGCAAATTACAAATTTACAAATATATCGCTTATTATATTGACATCACGAAACTAATCACGAAAACTTTTTGCGTAATACTGTTTTTACTCAAGTATTTATGTAAAAAAAATAGTCATTTATCATTACTATACTGTATAACAAAGATCAACTACCATTTATAAAATGTTGTTAATCAGAATCATTATAATATATTATCAATATCACCCTTATATCTGTTTTCCAAGTTTTTCTGGTAAATAAATTATGTTAATTGGAAATTATAGGAAAGGAGGTAGTCACTTATTGTACAAATCACTCAGATAAAGTTGCCACAATTTCACCTACTTCTAGTGTGAAAATAAGCAATGAGCATTGAACCAGGATTGTTATTTCGGCAAATACTAGTTATAGCTAATACTGGAAACTTCAGCCTGGATGAAACATTATCAAATGAGCAATGTGCATATCACCCTTCCTTATTTGAATCAAGGACGCTGCTTCGAAAGGCTGACCAATCTCCTTTGGCACATGCTATTTCACCGCACGTTGGTGGGAGGGGGGGCGAGCTTTGCAAATCAAGCCCCTGATGGCCTTCACCATTATGTAATTGATGGAAGTTCCTTTCTTAACAATATACAATGGCATAATGAAGAAATTTATGCAGATATTGCTATTTATTATACCAATTTTTATTTTAGAAATTGCTTTGTGAGTTTTGATGGGTAAGAAGGAGGCCTTTCAATAAAGGACAATAATCACCAATTCAGAGTAGGCACAAGCATCAGTCTTATAATCAATTTTCTTCCCGAAGCAAAAGTCTTTGGAAGGAATGATCATTTCTTATCCATTAACACCAACAAGTAGCGAATTTATGTTATTTATACAAAGGGTATTCTGACATAATGATTTCCAAAACTTCTGTGCAACTAAGTGAACCATATAGTGTAAATTTAATTAGGGAAGATACTGATGTTCTTATCCTATTTTTGTTCCACTATCAACCCAACATGTTCTGTTTGTACAACCACACTGATATTGAGCGAATGAAACCTAAAAGATCAATATTTGATACATATGATATAAAAATATACTTGGATTTGATATTGTAAAAGACTGCTCTTTATTCATGCCTTTACTGGCTGTCATAGAACGTCAAAACATTTTGGAATAGGAGAGCAAATGGTACTAAACAAAATAATAAATTACCGAAATATGGCCGCTTCCGCTGATCAGATTCCTTCTATAAACCAAACTCCTGCAGACATAGCTTTGGCAGGAGAAAATGCCAAGGTCAAGATACTCGGTTGTAAACAGCATGAGACGCCGACCCATCTGCGCCAAAGAATACTAGCAACAAAAGTGATTGCAGCCAAATGCTTTGTTACACCTTAAAGGCTACCTCCCACATCATCTGCCACAAGTTACCACAATTTTTGTGTCTATTATCATATATGTACATGTAAGATGAGGCTTTGAATCCATGTGACTGGGAATGGGAATTGAGAAAAATGAGTACTATCCACTTACAGCTGATCTACCTCTTTCCACTCCCCCCTCCCATCATTACTCTCTGTAATCCACTGCAGTTGTGTGAAATTGTGTGCTTCTATGCTTTGCAGCTGCAGGAAGAACGGTTTAGCGTGTACAATTATTTGGGCTCACTGTTATGAAGATGGTTGTCAAAATAAACTAGATATTGATGAAGAAGTTTATGATGAACTAGAATTGCCATAAAATAAACCGGACACAATTCAGAAAATTGTAATCAAGGTTTATTGTCTTTATGTTTAATTTATGCTTTATCTCAAAATATCACCTGTTTTGTAATTTAATGTTGTTGTTCCAATCCTAAAATGTTTTAACAACTTACATTTAATTTCCAATTTGAATAGGCTTAAAAGAATTTATATGTTACATTTAATGAACATTTAGTTTCCAATATAATTATATATATAGAAAACCTATTTTCACCACCATTTTTCCAAGCTGGCTGTGGTTTTCCTAGCATAAATTAGTGTGAAACTTTGATATGTCAGTCTGCAGATTTATTTCCATTCCAGTATTTTTTGGGGTTTGCGCTATTTTTTATTTATCTTTCCTGGACTATATGCAGAAAATTCCCAGAGAGCAGTTAAATGGTGTCAATATAATCAGCGATTTATTTGTAGTGACTCCCTTTACAAAAAATTTATAAGGATTGAATTTGCGTAAAATTGTATTATATTTCAGTTTATCCTCATGAAAGATTCACATGCATGCAGCCATTTGCAAGATAAGTCTAGAAAACCTATGTTCACTGCCATTTTTTCAAGATGGTGGTGGTTTCCCTTACACTTATTGGTTTGAACATTGGAATTATTACTCTGCACATTTATTTTAACACGATGATGAAAAATTAATTTTGATTTCAGTTTTTATAACTCAAACCATATATTTCCTGGACTAAAACTCATCTGGCGGTTACAAAAGTTACTTTCTTATATCCGTACACCAATTGTTGTTAACTTAGATATAGTTTATTCCTCTGGTCGCCTCTGTATGAAGGCATCAGTCTCAATTTATCTGGTTCGGTAGTCACAGGGAAATGAGGATTCAAATTACTGCCAAGTGTGCCCTAAGGTTTTTTCATCTTTAAACTCTTTTCCGCTCTCTTTCCTTGTGAATGCTGATAAATTTATCCCCCATTAGTAGAGTTGAAGAGATGTAATATATGTATGTCAATGTTTTATTATATGCACTTTAAATCTCTTTAGTATGGTGATCTGACTGTACAGCCACTTCTATTGTTGATGTTATACTTGTCTATGTTTGCTAACCGAATGCCTCTCTTCCCATTGCCAAAGCCTTGCCCATAGTAAGTACTTCTCCAACCTCAATTTTAAGTAATCATTTATTTATCTATCAGGTACAAAGCCATGAGCATGACTGACTTCCTCACCTCTAGTTACCAATTTATAAACCGTAATAGCATTCCGGATACCTCCTTCCCAAGACTATTCATGTTATTCAGCCCTTGTACTCAAACCACCTACCAATCTCTACAGATGCTGTAGACGTATAATGGAATCGCTAGCGCAGGTTGTCTTTTTTATTACTGGTAGTAAGAAAGGGATTGCTTCAGACAGATGGGTTAAATTTTTTACAAATCATATTTTTACTTTATAGTGTATACTAAGAATAAAATATATGGTACGGTAAAGTCATACATAATTTCTCATGTTTCTCATATTTCTCATGTTCTCATGTATTATAGTTTGGGAAACATGAAAATACAATGTGTTCATATAATATAATTTAGAATGTATTTATGATGTAAAACACTCTGCAGATGTATATTTATTAATTTTTACAAATTTGTAAAAGCAGTTTTCAAAGAGCATTAAGTTTTCAAAAATCAATCAAAAAACTCACATTATGTAAATGTTTTAAAGAAAAATATGCATTCTTAATCTTTTTATAAATCATTTCCTAAATACTCATACTAAAAAAACTGTTAGGCTCAGTTTAAAAATTAAAAAAAATCATTCTTGAATAAACTAATCTTCAATCAATTCTCCTCTATAAAACTCTTATACAGTGCTATTTGTCATGGATAACACTTCAACGTTATCTAATTTGAACAAAATCGTAAAAGAAAATTTAGTAATTAAAGAAATAGCTATCATTAAAACTTTTAATTTTATAGCTAGAATTAAAATCACTATTAGGTCATGCATGAGGTATTACTTTATAACATCTAATCTTAAGTTTAAACATAATCCATTAAACCATGTTGGGTGTAGCCCCGGATACCAGCCGACAAATAGACAAAATTGTAATACCCATTTCTTTTTAATTCGGGGACACGTCTAGCCTAGCTCCATAATAATCTTGAGGTAAAAATATTCACGATTACAATAGTTTATTTGTAGGGGAAAATAAAAAAGTATTGCAATGCTTAAAATATGTAACTGAATATTTCGAAGAAATTCTAAATTTTAGGTGTATCGGTTTTAAAATTATGTTATTTCTTCAAACATGGATGTCCGTATGTTTGTGCGATTTTGCAATGTAAAATTGTTAAAATACCAGAGGCTCATCAGGTTCTTGCTGTATTGTGTTACAGTAATAAGTGTGTTTCAGTTTCTTAAATTACAAATGAATACAATTTTTATGAGTAAATAATATTGAAAGTATATTATTAAATTTAGATGATCCCATCTCCTCAGTGGTTTCGGAGATACGTCTGAGGCCAGTGAGGTGAATGGAACCGAGGGTGTTCAAAGTCCAGCACCCGTGGATACCCCCATCCGAAGATCGAATCCCTAGCCCCAGTGGTTTCGGAGATACGTGTGGAATGGAAGGGGCTGTGGTTGGTTTCTTAGGTTAAGTGATATAAATAATTTTTAATTAGTCTATGTATAGGTTAACTGAACGTCTGTGTTATGCTTATACGATATTTCAGCGCAATCTGTTATTATTATTATTATTATTATTATTATTATTATCACCGCGTCTTACTACCCGTTCGGGTTATATGCACTTACGCTAATGTGTAATGGTAGGGTGATTGTGAGATGAAATGGAGGACCTACAGTTTAACGTGGAATCCGAACCACGGTGGAGGCCTGGCATTCCCCACATTCACAAGATGTCTTGTCAGAGGTGAAGGAAGGGTTTGGTAATCAGATAAGTCTGTGCCGGGACCGAGGATTGAACCCCGGCCGCCAGCACAGAAGTCTGACACCTTACCCCTAGACCGCCAGGTCACCCACAGCGCAATCTGTTTAGTGATTTTTGAGTGAAAGGATAGAGTAGATTGGTAATTCAAGACTAAATGACAGATTGATTTCTTATTACTATAACTTTGTAGTATATTTATAATTGCTAAATTGTATATCCAAACATGTTTACATTCACTGTTGATAAATAAGAAAAACGAACGTAAAATCTTGAAGTAAATTCGAATAGGAGGATCGAATTTACTTTAGTTTACAAATATTAACCAGGTAAATGATTGATTTTATTATCACTGTCAAAACGCTTTTTGAAACATGGAACAATGAAGAATGTTCTGATACAACTTTTAACACCAAATTAAAATATGGAATCAGAATTTTTCTATCGTCCATAATTTTTCTACGATAAAGCTTTTTTTTTAAATAAATATATTGGAAAATTTGATCTATTTTATTACAATTGCCTGTATAATATTTGCCCAGATATCTATATTTATTACATACAGGCAGGTGCCAGACAGGTTGACTGGCAAGCACATGCCAGATAGACTGACCAGCATAGGGGCAGACAAGCGAGATATGAAGCGTGCTGTAACATAAACTCCTAACCATCTAAACAACCTAGGGCAGCAGTGAGTTGACATTCACTGTTTTTAAACTGATGGTTTAAGTTCTCTTTGTCAAGTGATTATATTACTTTGTAACTGTGTTAGAGTTGATACTGTGTCAATATGCCAAGGAAGTTTGGTATGTTACGTGTGTGTAAAAATGACATTTAAGACGGCGGAATTTCCCTCAATTATATAAAAAATGCTATAGGCTATCTTCGGCTGTAAAGTAGGGGACAAAGTTAAGAACTAGGCCTCTCATACCCGTTGTTTGACCTATGGGAAGAGTCTGAAAGAATGGGTATGGAGTTCCTGGAATATGTGCTTTGAAGTTCCCACGGTTTGGAGGGGAAACCCTGGATCATTAATCAGACTGTTGTTTAACAAACATAAAAGAAATAAGAATTCAATCTAAACACACAGTGCTATATCCAAATTTGCCATCCGCTATCAGGTAGTTCAGTAAAGTGAGGACTTACCCTAAGACAGCCTCCAAAAACGTCATTGTAGATGACTTGGAAAACGATGCGGCTAGCCTAATTCAACATGAAACGCATCATGACTCTAATTTTGAAGCAAGTACCTCTTTACCTTTTATTTTGAGCCACATCTTTTAGCTCAAGGTAATTTGAATGACTATGTTCAGAATTTTAAGCTGTCCAAAAAATAGGCAGAACTCTTGGAGTCTGGGCTGAAGATTTGGATTTAATTGATCGTGACAATAAAGTTAGTTTCTTACCAAATTTATTTTAATTTATTATAACAGCATTTTCTTTATGATGGATGCTCTTCGTTATGATAACTAATCAGAAAAGTGGTGAATTTATTGACTGATTTAAAACAGGTTTGAAAGGTGTATTTTTGCAAAATGTAAACACATTTCCCTCTGTGCCACTTATGCCATTACTATGAAATAATCTTTTGAAAATGTTGAACTTCTTTTGGGGAAAAAATCCGTATGACAATTACAAAAGGAACATTTGTGGTGATTTAAACGTCATAGCACTGTTACTGGGTTTGCAGTTCGTCAATACTCATTTTAGTTCTTTCTTGTATGAGTGGACAGTCGTGATAAGACAAGTCATTACATACATAAGGAATGATTAAAAGCGTGAATTTCTCTCTTACTCCTGGACAGAAACATGATGTACAACACACACTGGCCAACCCTAAAAATATAATTTTTCCTCCACTTCATATAAAATTAGAACTTTTTAAGAACTTGGCAATGAATAAAAATGGTTTTGGGTTTGTATATTAGAAAGTAAGGTTTCCTCGAATAAGTGATGGTAAAATTAAAGAAGGCGTTTTTGTGGGCCCTCAAATAAAGGATTTAATTTAAAATGAAAAATTCAAAGATATATTTAGCCAATTTGAAAAAAAAAGTGGATATAATTCACAAGTGTTAACAAACAAGCTTTTGAGAAGATTTAAAACCGAGAATTACCGTGACATTGTGGGTGAACTCTACCATTCGTTCAAAAACATGTATGTCACTTAAAATTAATTTATTGGACTCGCATTTTTATTTATTCCTCAAAAACCTTGATGCCGTAAGCGACGAACATGGCGAGCGATTTCACTAAGACATTTTGATCATGGAAAGTGGTGATAGGGAGAGTGCAGTTCTAGTATGCTCACAAACTATTGCTAGAAAATTAAGAGGGATGTTCCAAATGCTAAATACGCCAGAATATCATCGACTGTCATGTTTTAGGTAATATTTTTAGAGATGGACGTAAATATACATTTTTTCAGATTTAGCTTGTAGTGTCACTAAAAATCCCTGCACGATAAAGAAATAATAGTTATATTTGAACTCAGCATAAAAATTACTATTGGGATCGGACTTTTTTGTGTGTGCAAAAAAAGTGTTGGTTTTTTGTAAACCAGTGTATCTACCCCTGGTAATTTAAAATAATTGCACCTTTTAATTTGTAATGGAAGGGAGCGTGAATATTAAGGTCAGTCTTTTTTTCAGTTTTTATAGCAACAACCATTTTATGCCAGAATAAATAAAATTTTGCTTCAGTGGGTCGGTTTAATTTGCTCTCACACAAGAGTTTTTTGATTGTTTTGTCATGGGCAGAGTTGCAATTGTAGATAATATTTTTAAATGAAAAGGATAAGCCCCGTTTGAACTGCGGGAGGTCCATGACAAATATTCAAGAATGGTTGATACTAGTATGTGGAGGGTAGGTTATTATCACAACGTCTTACTACCCGTTTGGGTTATACGCTTATGTACTAACTTACTAATTACGCTAGTGGTTTAAGGGATGAGGATTGTGCTATTTAGATTAAGTATACCCAAAGTTGCGTGGAAGAGAACTGGAAAACCATTTTGGAAAACTATTTTGGAAAAAATTCCTCAATAAACCTGATCAAGATTCGAGCCTTGATCGCCCCATCATCTGCAGTCTAGCCCTGCGAGAGTAGGGTCTTAGGCCATGCGGCCAACAAACCAGGCTGTATGAAACTAAACTAAACGTTTGTACTGAAGCAATGTTTTATGTATTTCCGTCCTAAGAGTTTGTTGGCTGTAAATACTGTGGAACACTGGTTGCAGCTCCTGTTTCCTTCCATCCTACTTTATCAAAGTGCATCCTTCCTTATAAACTTTCACTTAAAGTCCTAAAACTGGATTCAAACAAGTAAAAGCTATAGATACTAAGACTATAATACGATTATGCATAGTAGTGACAGGATCAGTACTATTTCTGTCCGATTCATTGAACGAATGTTATAAGGCAGAGGTTTCCAACTGGAGGCTCGTTATACCTTTTTTTGCGGTCCACGAGGTTTCTTTGAAAAGTAATCTAATGCGACATAATTGATGAATTTAGCCAAGAAACGGACATTTTTGACTTGCTCGGGAAAACGTTGAGAGTAATCTGTATCAAAGATAATATTTTTTGCTAAGAAAACTTGTTTAATATGTAATTAAACATATTTAGTTTATCACTTATTATTTTATTCACAATTAAACACTTATTCATGAGTTTTTGCATAACTTGACAAAAATTAATCGATTATGGCTAGACTCTGTAGCATTGGACGTTATATGGGAGACGCTACAAACAAAAACAAAAGAAGAGACTTACTGCATTCGCCTGTCGACTGGGCCTGCGG